>JABASC010000898.1:0-30108 GCA_019776185.1 Plutomurus gul | reverse complement strand
AGTTCTATCAATTATTCAGAAAAAACCAAGCATTGTGTACAATAATAAAACTTTGATTGTGATACGCATTTTCTACTTCCTATCGGTATTAGTACGTATAATTATTAGAAATTAAGTGAAAGTCTAACAAGATTCAAAGATTGTCAAAATCTACTACCGATTTGATAGTTAGATCCGTTCCTTTTAATTGCTGACTACATGTTGTAGGCTAATTGAGAATATCATCTAATGGTAGAAATGGTATGCAGTTATTCCTTTTTACTTAAATAAATAACATTTAGCAATGAACTTATAAAAATATGTACCCTAACTAATCCTATGTGTACAGAAAGAAATGTTGTATATAAACTTGTACATTGTGATGTGATTTGTTGCTTCAACTACTATCTAGCTATTAAATAATTAGGTACATTTAGTACTTTTAAGTAGAAATCACCTACTGTTGGTGTGCGTAGCTATGATTAGAGAAAGAGATTGTCTCCCTGTCGACTCCGTATAATCCGGGTCAATGATACAAATTGCGTTGTTGTTCGTAAACGTTCAAAAATTAATAAAGTAAATGTTTTAAGTCGTGTCGTTGCAAATTGTAAGTATTTTAAGCTAGAGATACTTACAAAGTCAAATATATATAATGAAAACATAGGCCATGTATGCTTTTACTGTACGTAATATTATATAATGAATTCATTAAGAATGCCCATGATACAAAAAGTATGAGAGTGTTTTACTCGTGAGACGTGAGACTACTTGTATTGTAAATAGAATGTGTTGTATGTTTGTAAAAGAAAACGACTGGCGACAGTAAAAATAGCTTTAGAAAATTATTAATCTGGATGACATAAATATATATATATATATAATATAAGGATATTTAAAATCAAATCGTATACATGTTCATCTGAATGTAACTGTTGTAAAGACTAGAATATTATATACCTATAAGATGTAGTGTAGGAGTGCGACACAGACGATGGCTCTTGCAGCAATCGTTGGCGCCCTAAGTTATTGCTACCAGCTATAAAATGATTTGTAAAGTACGTATGTGCGCTTTGTGAAACGTGCATTTGATATTGTCGTTTGTAGTACATATGTAGGTAAAGACATGATGTGTTTTTGTACAGTCAATTCTGTTCATTTTATTCAACACAAAGAGGTTGTTTTCATAGTCAATATTTGAAGCTCATTGTCGTCTATCGCGTTACTTAACTACTACGTGTAATACATCCTGAATAAAATTGCTGTCGTCTTTAAAATAATTTGTTCAAAAAGTTGCGTAAAAGTAAATTATTAACATGAGAATGCTGCAAATAAACAATACAAGTTACTAGTTGGTAGAATGATAATGTAATGGAAGCTATAACTACTATGAAGTTAGATCAATTCTTTTGGAATTGTCTAAAATTCATAGCGCCATGTGTCATTTCGTCTAATTGATGTTTCCGTAATTCTTGAGTAATTAAGTAAGAGTTTGACACTGTCACCGTCATCTTAGCTTATATTCCACAGACATGTATTTATAATGAGTCAATCAATTCATTCAAGATAACTATAGTATGATGGTAATGAAATAAAGTCGCGTTGTTTTTTACGAAATACAAGTCGTCAAATCTTACCTCGATTTCTTTGCACAGATTGAAAATAAGTTTGTGCTAAATGGCCTAAAATGAATAGGGAGGGGGAAATTTTCGATTGTTTCCAAAGATCTAACCTAAAATTCACACACTCAATCATACTTTCAAAGCACAAATTTAAAATAATGAATTGTTGAATTTAAAATAGCCAAATCGTGTGAGTGACCAACATTCAGGAAATCATTTCTACTACTAATCAAAATCTTTTTAATTGTGATACTCCAAATGGTTACTTTTCTGAAAATTCAAAACTCCTACCGTGAAACCATGCTTAAGTTAAGTATTTACGTTTGATTTCTCCTTTTAGCATTCTGAGTATTACGTGAATTGCTCAAAGTTACAAAGCACAAGCGTATTCCTAGAATTAGTTAGTAATTAGTAGACCTGAATATATCACTCAACCTGTACCTGTACTAAGGTAAGTCCTAAAATAGTACTAATAAATAGATATGAAGTCAAACGAATTGCAGTGCACTAAAATAAGTTGCACTCACGTAGCCTTTAAAATGTGAGATAAGGGTGAAAGGCACAATACAATGGCACAAACTTTTTTGTGCCTTTTGCTGCGTACGCGTACATAGCTACGAAAAACATGTATACAAAGTATGCAGCTGCAGCCGCCCGAACATTGGAGCAACATTACTACATAAAAGGATTTTTGTGTCCAACTAAGGTGTAGCAATGAATTATCATATCCGAATCGGTCATGGTGGTGGTGGTTGCTAGTTGCTATTATTAAAATACAGCTAAATAAAACCCCAAAGAGCTATAGTAATAACAAGGCAGATAACAACCACCAGCAGCAAAGTATTCAAATACTTGAACAATAGGTCAGATAGACTCGAAACGGCCATCTATTCATTCCAGTTGTACCGGTCAGGGTGACCACATCTCGTTAACTGTGATACGATTGAAATAACAAACACGAACTAATTATTATATTAACATTAAGTATTTACTAAATCTTCGATATGCACAAATTCACATCGGTTTGTAAAAATCGACGCAAATTACTACAGCTTCCTCAATTCTTCTGTCTGAGCTGAGGTAAATAAAAATAAGTTCTTATTACATTTAAATCAGTTTACAACTTAGTGTATATTAACTTATTAACTCTTCTTAGGGGGATATCATTACATATTCTGAGGTTTACGTTGTCACAAGAATTAATTTTTGTATGTGTGTATTTTTTGTTTAGTGTCTCTGCTGATGACTGGATAATGTCTAGTGACTAGACTACTAAAGTTTTAAGGTTGCACAATAAAAGCTGATTTTTAAATCTGAGGCAGCCACTCGGTATTCAACCAAATTATCCGGTGTATCATAAATCCTTTACACGTCAATTTGCAGAATTCATTATGATGCAATTAGATGCATACATGATTGATGTAGTGTTCAGGGTGCCCCAAAAATTGAATCAATAAACTACAGAACAAAAGTAAACTACACATGGTAAAACAAATAGGTAAACAGTCGCCATCTGAAGCTAAAGAAGGTGATTCTATTTTCAAGCATTGTGAGCGTCCTGATTTGAATACAATTCATTCAGGATTCGTTCTCCACACTGTTCATGGCTATCCCGTCCATTCACCACCACCACATTGCATTTTTGTCGCATTCATTCATACTACAATACTACTTGAGCAAAGGAGTGGATTCAGTAAAAGAAAAGCAAAAGACAGTGATCCCTGGTGCACCCATAATCCTTCAATTTCAAAATTTAACCGGAAACAGGTAAGAAATTTGTTAAGAAAAATTCCACACAAAAGAATTAGCAAGAATTTCTGTAGTTAGTTTGACCTAGATCATCGACTTTAATAGTTAATGTAGTAATTTTAAATATCTTACAGTAAGTTTATCAAGTTGACATATAGAGAGAGATCAACCTCTTACGGTTGACGACGGTTCGACGAGCTGAAGAATATGGAGTGAGTAGCACATGACTTGCAGCAAATGGCAAGAATTGTTATTTGAACTCGAATGGCCAGACGGAGTCGAGTCAGTATGGGAAAACCTCTCTCTTCATTTAGTAGTTAAATAAAGTAATAAACGCTTTACTTGTACTAATTCATTCTCAATTGCTAACATTATTCGACTTTAATTTATCAGACTCTACATTTTTTCACACAAATTATAGTTGAATTAGCCTGACAGGACATTCAGACATTGGGTACAATCCACAACAACAGGTAATCAATCCAGTAAAAATTACATCATTCATGTGACCCAATTTTTAAAAGTGGTGTGTTAACGTAAGTTTTGTTTTCTGTTTCGTTCGGTTGTAGCTCAAATTGCCTTAGTATTAAAAATTTGTAGTCGATGGAAGAACTCTTAAAACAATCAGCATTTAATGGGGTCACCAGGTCCTTGTTAATGCATCAATAATCATTTACGAGTCATTCCTTTTCATACCTATGTGTGAGGTTGCAGAAATTGTTATTTACTATTCAAACGGCCAGTTACTACGTGTTGGCTTTAATAGAGCTAAACACCTTTCAACAATATTCGAAATTATTCCCATTACGTTAAACATATCTCACCTGATTACGTTGCTACTACAATGGCTATGGATTCATCAGTGTCGTGTGACATACAAGAAGTTCGCAAGGTTTTATGGGGTCCTCAAATTAAGGACGATGTTTTTCACAGATGGTCTCAAGGTAAAAGATATTCATAATTTATTCAATGTAAACACATAATATCATACATATGATAGATAAAAAATAAATCAACAAAACAATTTTTCGATTGGTAGGGTTTATGTACAGTCCAGATGAACCCACTGCGCTCCTTCAAGGAGAAGGTGGGCCATGTGCTGTCATTGCACCAGTTCAAGCCTTTATGTTGAAATTCATTATTAGTGACGCCAGTGTTCTGCAAGACAATCTCTGGAGACACGTAAGTAATTTGACATTAAGTAGGAGTTCAAAGGATTTTCTTGATAAATGATGACAATGGCATTTCCTAGAGTTTGGTATAAAATCCATGTTTCCAGTTTCACGCCTACAAAAAGGGGGCTACCCAAATAATTTTATTTATTTATTGTCCTCGGGAAGGTCTGAGATAAGGGTCAATCAATGCTCTAGACGGGCATCTCTGTAATTGGAGAGTGGGGTAAAAGAAAAAGGCATGTGTGTCGATTTCCTTAGTTTTTTTATGCCTGGGATACCGGCTGTTTCGACAGTTTGTTGATGGCGATGAAAAATTTTGGAATTGGAATACCCCCATGGCCAGCTATTTTAGTGCAATTTGTGGGGTGAGACTTGTTCTCATAACTCAATTCAGACTACGTTGGGACTGGATTTGGATTTATACTAAACCGTGAAAATATTTCAAAAGCCACTATCTGAGACTATCGACTAAACCAATTAATTATATAGGGTATTTATATTTACAATGTTGTGTTTATGAGTTCACTTTCAACTTTCAGTTGCCATCAGACCGAACGGATTTATTTTTGTGCCAAGCTTTGGCAGCAATTTTACACCAAGCGGCAATTGCTGATGATGTAAAGACTAACACTCCCACCACGTCGTCTAATTCATCCAAATTGGAACTTTTGCAACAACAGTTAGCACAAAATCAGTCCGATGGTTCAAATGATATATCTACAACAAATGACCCCAATGTTGAGATGACTGAAAGTCCCACAACCATTAACACCAGTCCCTACTGTCTGGTATTCCTTAATGAACCTCTCTCTAGAAGAATTTCTTGTGAGTCTGAATCAGATTGCATTACACCTCCGCCTAGCATTGTTGACAAACGAAGATCTGAAGAGGAAATATTTCATCGCAACTTGCGCCTTTTGCGTTTGGAAAGTATTTCTCAAGTCGAAAGTGTTCTTAGGGAAAAGATTCAAGCACTCAAGTAAGTTTATGTGGTTATTTGTATTAGTTAAAATGTAAAGTGGGCAAGTAGTTTGCGAAATCACAATCCTACCTCTAAAGAATCATGAACCAACAGTGTTAGTTGTCGTCTTAAATCCTTTATTGTAATAATCTAGAATGCCATATGGAATTCTTCAATTTCTATATTCTGTAATATTGACCAAGGTGAGAATGTGTTATGCTATATGCACTTTATTTCATCCTAGCACCTTATATATATGTGTTTAAAATATGTTTATAATTGTTTACAGGGTGTACCAAAATTAATGTACGAAATGTCCGAAGCAAATGAATTAATAGATCCAGTGCATGGTCAGTTATTTAAACTTTATTTACTTTGTTAAAATTTACAATTTATATTTATATCGTTAACATTTCTATTCTTCCGCAAATCATCGTAACAACACTGAATAACGTTATGCTTCAATTATTTTAATTTTCAATTCACAGGACATGGTAGTCAGAGCTTGATAAATCTTATGCTTACTGGAAGAGGAGTTGGTTACGTTTGGGATAATGATCAGGACGTCGGCGGCTTAAGTATGTTTTTGACGCTAAAAGTCAGTTTAAATTGAAAATTTCCTTGTTAATAAATTTCTAAAATTGTTATAAATGTATAGAATTGCGAGGAGTAGAACAACAAGGGGAAGTAGGCTTTTTGACGTTACTTGAAAGGCTGCGATACTGTGAAGTTGGTTCTTTTCTCAAAAGCCCCAAATTTCCTGTATGGGTTGTAGGCAGTGAAACTCATCTAACTGGTGATAAATTTATCTAATTTCGTCAACTGAAATCCTGTAGATTTAAATGAATTCATTCCGTGTACATTTGTTTTGTTTCAGTGTTATTTTCAACAAATATGAATTTGGTTAGTCCTGAGACTCAAGGAGAACTAGGTAAGTACAACTTAATATAATATTTAGTTTGTAAATATTATTTGAAAATCGTATATATATATAAATATATATACTATGGTGCTTTGTTCATTATCTAGCACGCCGTGTGTTCCATACGTATGACCCAGAGGGAAATAATTTCATCGCTTCATTATTACTTGAAGATGTCATGCGTACATTAGGTTTATTTGCAGATTCAGAATAGTAAGTTTTGTTTACAAAGTAACTGAAGTAAAAGAGAAATTGGCTACATATATTTAACCAGAAAACGTGAACTTTTGTTTTCTGTAGTGTGGACATCATGAAGAGAAAATTAGACCCTGAAACTCTAGGAGTAATCTTATTAAACGATTTTATGGATGAATTCTTTCCAAACGAAAAATTTGGCGGGCCAGATACGTTTACCCTGTAAGTACTTACCTACTCGCATTGAATGTGTACATTATGGAGCGGAAAGGTTGCAGCATGTCGTTGAGCGCAAACTTTTGAAGATCAACGTCGATATAATCACACCAGTTGCACTACATATATTTCAGTTATATCAGTAAATAATAAATTGTGTGCCCTGTTCCCTTTACAGATACCATTATAACGGGCTTCCAAGATCTTCTTCCACTCGAAAAGTCAAGTAAATGTCACACAGAATTTAATTGCAATTACTAGATGAATAAGAATTACTGCATACACAATCTTTTTTTTTTGCAGATATCAAGAGGGAAATGCTATACTACTGGAATCAGACCTGAGATGTCTTTCCGACGATAACATGATTTTGACCTGCATGCAAACAAAATGGCCAAATGTAGATATCCAATGGGTAAATGGACTAATACCTTCAATCAACTGACCTTTATAGTAAGCTTATTGTATAACTGTACCTTATGACTACCTTCACATAGCGTAGAGACAAAATATTAAACTACTTAGCCAATAACCAAAATTATTGGTATAAATCTTCAAAAGATTCCTATCGATTAATAATTATTACTGTGCTAATGCAACCCCTACGTAAATAAACTAATACCCACAATAATATAGTTTGATGAGTCGGATTTGTCAAAGATTACCACACGTACCTAGCCATCTGCCTCCTACGCAGCTGCAGCCAAAAATGATTCAATGTTAATTAGTATTTATTGGAAATTAGAAGTGTTGTATAAAATAAGATTAACATTAAATCTAAATTACTTACAAACAGTACTCCAAATTCAATACATAGTATGCACAGAGACAGAGAGCAACCGTCTTAAGTCAAAAAAGGATTCAATACGACTTAATCAGCCTACGAGTGGAAGTAGCCACAAGATGGAGGAGAATAACGGTCAGGGCGCTTTTAGATTTCTGTGAACACAGATTAGCGTCGAATAATATACAAATAGACAGATGGCACAAAAAGGACGATGAAAAAGTTAGGCATAGAGCTTAGACAGAGACACCGTATTCAGTAAGCAGGCAGAATCCTACGCATACTCCATGCCTAATTTTTCAATCTTCTATGTATTTGCCGTATGCCTAGTTGCAGTATACCATTAGGGTCTACGTCAGCAATACAGAACAGATTCACTGCTCATTCTCTATCTTCAATTTGATAGCGCTCAAACATATCTCAAATGCAATAGAAGGGTTTCAATTAGACTATCTGGATTTATTTAAAATTAAGATCAGAAACACTACGTTTCCGCCATTCTGACTGCAAAATTATGCACTTCTCTCTGTTTGTGATGTATAGATACAAATATGAATTCCTGACTGTTGAATTGTATACTTTTAAAATTACGACAATTCTATTGACTAGATTATATGTACGAACGAGTGAAAAAATTGACTCGATCATATACACCTTTGGCTAATTCATTGTTTGCTAGCTAGGTAGGGTAGGAAAACGTGTGAAGAATCGAGACTGCCTTGCCCATAATTATTTATGGTATTAGCGGTATTAGTAATGAATAAAAACAGCAAAAGTCAATAGATGATAGGAGTCACCGTGATTATAAGAAATTACTAATTACATGTAAAAAAATTGCATTTCAATGACAAAAGATTTTTTGTACCTACAAGTCATGTAGAGGAAAGTGAATACGGTCTAGTGTCAACTTGTCAAGTATTGGTAACGACTTAATTACATGCCTTGTCTTCTCATATTTACCTTAACTTAAGTGGTAATGAAAAGTGTAAGCTGACTACATGTAGTAAGTATGTGCTCTTAATATTAAGCAGAACGGGTACCTACCTATAAATAGCTAAGCCTCTCAAATTATTGCAGTGATCCCACCTGTGCAGATTGGCAGCTATGTGATTTGTAGTTTGTAACCGTTCCCTCAGGTGGTAATTATTTGTAGGGAGGTACTAGTTAAGCCAGGATATCACATTAGTTTGTAGGTGCTGTATTGTAGTAGCGCACACATTAACTACTACGCTGCAATCTACCAGTACTGCTATAATTTTCTTACCACAATGATAAACAATGATGAGTACCGCAATATGCCTACAATACCTTGTATTAATACTAATAGCAAGACATTACCTAAAGTATTCATGTAAATGTGCATTACGCATCATACGCATTAATAATAATACATACATTTATAAAGTAATACATATATTCAGGTACAATAATACAATATCGAAGAAAAGTGAGACTACCACTACATTAAATACATACGTACATACAGATCTTAGGTATACAATCAACTTAAACTTGATATAAGGTAAATTAGCTATATAGTGTGTCGGAACAGAAATTGGTTGCTTTTGATTTGTATATCGAAGGATAGAGATAAGGTGCGGCTCGTAAGTATAAGGACAAACATATTTGCAAATCGTTGAGTAAGCAGCGGACAAATCCGAAAATTGGTGAGGTCTTTTGGCAGTACATTTGCAAAACAAAATACAGTACTGCTTCAGTAGAGACCCCTGCATTTTTTAACCGATTCTAGGTCATTTGAGAGAATCATTGACGTCGATTGCCAATTACGTGGAATCAATTTCATAGAAAAGTTTTTACATAGAATGGCAATAACATGGAATAAAGATAGGATGATAGGAATAAAGAAAGCGTGGAAGCATATTTAATACATTAATATTTACCTAAACAGTTTAATCTTGTCCGTTGGAATATTTGTACAGTTAATAAACTGCATTGTCTGGCATTGTAATAACTTTCCACACTGGGTATTTTTAAGATGTCAAAGTGACACCCAAAGTGATACAATCCTACTATTAATTTGAATTTTCGTGTGACGAGAGTGTTAGGCCAACATTGAGGTATTGTTTGCACTCTGAGATACACCTTTGCACAGCAAGCAAAATAATTCTTATTCTTATGGTGTTCCGTGTGCCACTCTATCTTTATGCCTATCTCTAGGTAAAAAGTGGATGTAAATCGAGCGAGATACATTTCCAGACGGAACTCTCTTGTACTTGTTAGAGATAATACAAATTGTTTGTCTTTATACTTATGAGACGCACCCTAGTAATAATATGTATAAATAGAATAATAATATAGTATGTAATTACTACCATCTCTATGATCTGAAATTTGAAGTGATGTGTATTACGTTGTGCGTTCTCTGTTGCAATCCTGGACAATATTTTTATTAGCTGTCATTCTAGATTGTTATTTAGTACTGAAGTTTAATGATATTATTACATTACATACTACTAATTAAAACTACTTATAACCCATTACTCCTTTTGCATGCGAGTGAATTTTAAGGACTAACGCCTACTGTCAAGTATACGCATGTTGTTTCATTGTAGAGACGAAAATAATTTATTAGTGCATTAGGTATGTAGTTATTATTTAACAAAGAACAAAGTTAATTTATATTTACCTTATCTGTCAGGTTGACAATAATTTATTGTACTCTTAGTTATGTTGTTTGCTGTTTAGCTATTGGTTAACTGCACCATTAGTTCTAGTAGCTAGAGCATTACCTGTTTCCATATACCTGTGTCGTCAAGAATGTTTACTAATTGTATGCTTGAAATAAAAAATACGTTGTGATGTGATGTGACAACTTTCAATGATTAGTTGAAATATTGTTGTACTTTCCATGAAGAGAGTGTATCGCGTGTTTTTCTTTGTTATCGCATTTTATTTTAACGCTGTAATATTCGTTTAATTACTGTAGTATGTACATGCAGGTTGACGACATTAAAATGTGCATCTATTCATTACTGATTGTTACAAACGAGTTCCATTGTGTAGGTGATACCGCTAGAGCAATTAAACGTTGTCAGCTCATGCTATGATATGCTATCTTATATGCAAGAATTAATTGATAATTATATCTACACCAGGATGATAATTCACATATTGCTTATGTATGTAGTTATGAATTACTTTCTATTACACTTATTGTTTATGATTCCACGAATGGATAAAGTATTCAATAATTAATTCTGCAATAATAAATTTAATATTTTAAGAAAGTTTAACCGTTAACTGACGGGTATAAATTTCTTTTAGCACTTGTGATTATAGGGAATGCGGTGGTAGTTGTGTTACATTGTTTGTACGCGTCATCGTGGTTTATGGACCAGATCATTATCCCTCCGAAATTATTTTCCTTTATCCACTGAGCCTGGCAATTACATATATACAGAACAACTGTTACACATTTATTCCCTTATATTTGTATCAAAGACTCGGGAAGAGAGGTGAAAAGTGTAGAGTCTGATTAGGAAGTAGGTTTGGCCTTTATTCAATATTCCGTTCACTAACTGTCTACATAAAACGCCTACCCATTTTCACCTCTCTTTTGAGTGTTCCTTGTAAAGTCTTACTTTCTCTGCAGCACTTTTCTCATTTTCAAAAGAAATCCACTCTCTATCCACAAACGTGTATGGAACGCGAGATTCGTTATGAAAAACTAATTGCGTACCATTTCCTTCCATAAATTTGCACAC
Organism: Plutomurus gul; assembly: GCA_019776185.1. NCBI lineage: Eukaryota > Metazoa > Arthropoda > Collembola > Entomobryomorpha > Tomoceridae > Plutomurus > Plutomurus gul. The sequence continues at coordinate 18,783 of JABASC010000898.1, read as the reverse complement.
GTCAAAATAAGAAGCTATTCCCTGTTTGCCTACACCACCAATGTCCGCTGCTAAAGAATAGAATTCGTGGTTTCTACCGTCCACCAATCTGTTAAAAATCGTTCACATCATAAAACACTGTTTCAATTGAATATAATAAATACTTATGCCTTGTGCCCTAATTACCTGTAAGATCTTCCATATGTCGGAATCCCAATCATTATCTTATTTGTGGGCATGCCGTTTTGGTGCCAATAGTTAGCTGCCCAAGCCGTATTCAAAGTTGAAAGAAACCCGAATTCTACCGAAGAATTAAAAAGTGGAGCGTTGGGACCGGTTAACGGGGCGTACCATGAATACGTGTGAAAGTCATAGGTCATCAGATTAACAAAGTCCAGGGTCCTAGTAATTAGTATTAAACATGAGGACACATGAATATCACAGTCACACCAAGAAAGCCTACAAGTGTCTACTAAAGTAAATGTGTAATTTGCTCACTCGGCCAAACCCTGGATATCAAAGCCAATGTCCACGATCTGCATAAAAATTCTTTCATAGTCACATCAGAAACCAGACTTGTCTTGTTCGATAATGTTATTTTATAGCTATAATGTATTTTTACCTGTTTTGGAGAAGGAACTGCAGCGGATAAAATCGAAGATATTTCACTTTCATGCATGATATCTCTGTATTCCCGAAACAGTGCCACAAATTGTTCCTTTTGTTCCATCGGAGAATCCCATGCAGGGAATTCCCAATCGAAATCCAATCCATCAAACCCATAGGACTTCATGAATATTAAACTTTCTTTTATAAATCTGAACGAGAGGATGGGTTATTAAATTCCACATTTCAGTTTCTACCCTGCCATGCTCCTGCTGATTATTAAAGCAGTATCTTACTGTATTCTAGTATTGTTTGAAGAGATCATTCGGACAAACTCATTTCCAGCAGCATCATGAAGATTGGACGATCCTATGCTAAGGAGGATTTTCAGCTGTGGATTTTTAGATTTTAATTGTGTTATTCGATGGTAAAACTGCAATGTAAAGTAATAGGTAAAGAAATATTTAATAGAATGAATTCGGTGATATGAATGAGAATGTGAGAAGGTAAAATGTCAAACCTCAATATCTCTAAGTTGGTTAGGTACGACCGTTCCGTTTTGTACACGGGCAAATGAAATCAGAATGTGAGTACACAGAAAAGGGTCAATCGTTTCCTGCGCAAATAGTATTGTACATAAATAATTTTAATTTTATTTACCTATAAATACTCTGATCATGAATATACTTTTATTCATATGTAAGTAAATATAAGGCGTCAACCGGAAAGATTGGGTACGGCATATCGTTCACGGTAGGTATCGTGTAATAGCAAACGAACTTCTTCTCGCTATCGTGTACATCCTTGCTTTTCGTTTGATTTATCCCGTTGAAAGTCTTAAATAGTTCTTCTGAATTTTTTCTGAATTTTCTAAGGCCAGCTATTTTAGCTTTTAAGTAGCTCTCGCCCCTAAATTTATGTAGTTTCTCAAAGTACACTTTTGCATCACTCTCAATGAAGTTCTCCTCACTTTGTTGCAGTGCATCTTCTTCCAAATTGAAATTTATTATAGTGTACGGAGGACGCTTTGAGATTAATGAGCTACTTATTGAAATTTGGAGACAAATCACTGTCAGGGTAAAACTAATGAAAAGTTTGGAAGAATAAACTTTTTTACATTTTGAAAACATTTTAGCCCGGTTAATTATAATGTAAAAGATTCTTCACTCTATCACGTTCACCTCCCACACAATCCAGAGAGCTACTAAATAACGTTCCAGTATTATTTATCTGATCACAGAATAAATATAAACTACATTCTGTCATATGTGCTTACACAGTCACTTATTTGTTTGTCTTTTCCATTCAATCAATACTATTGTGTTCCAAGAAACTTGCACTATACAGAATTCCAGGGGTACTATAAGACCTTATCAGTATTGGACGTTTAGTAGAAATTGATATGTTGAGAGATTCCAATTTCCATCTACCTCCTAAGCTGATAAGAGCACTGAAGACACTTTGTGACTTTCCTCCCCAAGTGTAAATAATCTGTCATAATAATGGTACACACACACTTGTACTTAGATATGTAGATATGAGAGTATAACCGTAGCACGATGAGTGTCATGTATCAACAAACTACAGTTTCCCACTACACAGGAAGTCCAATGTCACTGCTATGCTGCCTTCCTCAAGCTTCGTATATTTTGCTCGTAATCATTCACTGTAGGCAATGCGACGGTATAGTAGTTTATAATAGCAAGGTTAAAAGATCATGGACTTCAATATGACTAATACAGGTATTTCAGGAATTATAGCAAAAATTTAGTATTTATAATTTTTAAAATATATCATTAATACCTACATACCATGTAACCAGTAGAGTTAGAACGTACCACCTTTACCATCACAAATCTAACTAACCACTAGCACATCACACTCTAAAAGAGTAGTGTTTACTGTTGCAGTAGCATAGTACTGCGTATTATGCACAATAAATGAGTACATACATACAACTCATAATGATATCAATGGAATGTGATTACTTCTAATCTTGTGTAATCATAATCAGTCTGTAAACGCGATGAGATATTATTCATATTCATATCATACATTAGCTAAACAGATGCTACTTTACTTATAAGGATTTATCCAATACATTGACGGAAAATTATACGCATTGCATTGCAATGTATATGATCGTGATGCCGATAAAATACATGCCTAATGGTGAATGGTGAACGCGTCGAATTAGAGATTGAGTTGCTTGTGACGATGACAAAGTTGTTTTGTAATCGCAAACAAAATGGGTAGTATTGATTTCAACAGGAAGGCTGCTGACGTTTAACACGCTATGAATTATCTAGTTGAATCACTTATGCATTCATAATACATTAAATTTAGAAAAAGAAATTTTAGGAAAGAGTGCGATTTCTAATAACACGAATGATTTTTAACAAATTGCAAGCTTTGTCTTATGAATGATGTGGGGAGAATGTAATGTTTTTTAAGGGAGTTAAATATATGGAGATTTGAAAATATAACAAATTGTTTATTTTAAATTCTTGATGTTTTCATACCATGCTTGGTTTGTATGATGCAAAAGTTTCAATGCATCTGTGCACATAATTGATAAGCTAGTACATATATTAGTAGTAATCGAAATCATTGCAGGACCGTACAGAAGTGTAAGCCAATTCAAAATGGTTTGTTACCCTGAACCAATTATTTAATGAAAGTCTTCAATTTTTTGCACCATACATTTGTGTAAATAGTACACACAAATGAATTAGAAAATGTTGGCATTAATTAATTTGAATAGTATCTATTGATTATTGTGAAACACTGTCATCGCTTCTACAGCCAAGCCTTCTCTTTCTCGGCAACAAAAGTGCTATGCTTTTGTAGTGGAGGTGTATAATATAGCATACATTACATAGCATGTAATTGATGAAGAATTTATCTGGGCTTCGAATGCGTTACCATGACGTATGTATATACCAACCAATGTAACGATCAAACAATCATCTACACGCCCACAAAATCTATATGATTATGGCGACCTTATTCGTAATCATTTAGATTAGATCTTACTTGAGAATTGAAGAAAAAAATTGCAAGATTGCTTACGCATAATGGCAGGATTATCACATGGTAAATTCGTTCCTGAGTATGAAACTGCAGAGGATCTGGAAAAAGCTTTATCCAATCCAAATAAACACGACGAAGAGTTAGATAACTTCCTGGGACAAGTGGACCAAGTCGCAGAAATCATTAAAGGTTTGGCGAGCGACGACAAATGTGAACAAGACAAAGCGTTGAGGAAAGCGGACATTCTCATCCGTGAAGGAGATGGGCCAGATATCAATCCTGATACCGTCAAATGTGAAGTTACTAATAGTAGAACTGTCATCAACAATATCAAAGGAGATGGCGATGCTCAGGGTGATATGGGGAAGGAAGCTTTCATGCGATCTGTCGAAAGAGATGCAAAAGAACGAGCAGAAAAAAAGAAAATGAGAAAGGAGCAATCGGATGCATTTCGAAAAAAAGGAAATAAAATGTTCAGAGATAAAGACTACGCAGGAGCTTTGTTTAACTACAATGAGGCAATCCATTATTATTACAACTAATTTGCATTTATTTGCGCAATGTGAACAAAACACACATACAATAAACTGAATAACAAAAAATCTTAAAATGTCAACAGGCTATCAAACTTATTAAAGACAGTCCATGCCTTTACAATAACAGGGCACTGACGTACACCCGAATCGGTCTTTACTCCTCGGCCGTGGAGGATTGTGAAAAGGCCCTCGATCTTGAAACACACAGCATACGTGCTCGCATGATGAAAGCTAAAGCTCATTTTCATATGGGTCACGCAGAAATATGCCGAGAATGCCTCCAAGAAGCTAGGAAGAGTATGCCACACCACAAGAAGATAATTGATGGTACGCACTTGTGTTTTAGTTGCAGTAATTTTATTAGAAATATGCGTTTGTCTATTATCTCTATGATAATACTTAAATCAATTTAAAATATCTATTCGTTTTTAATTTACAAACATTATAATGTGACAGATGTCGATTGTAATTTACAATTAATTGACGATATCTAAAACGATTTCGGTTGCAGTTATCATGTGCTAATGTACACAATTTTCTTTTTGTTTTACCACATTCACGCATTCACGCACAAATGCTCGGAATATTTACAATTTCTTTCTAGAATTTAGCATTAAATTTTTCACGAATCAGAGTTGACTAAATTGCATGCGCATGCGTGTAATTAGCTCGCTACATGCTGTATTTGTGAATATTATAAAGTTTTTTTGTTCTTCATTTCAAGATTTTAAAGCATACATATATCATTCAATAATAATGCTAATTGCCTCACTATTTTTGTTAAAGGAGAAATGATTAAGATTAATAATTAACCTGTTGAAGTGGTTAGACTTAATGGGAAATGGGACAAATAGTTAAGTTTAAGAATAATGTCTAAAACCAAAGACATCAATACGAAATATTAATTAATAAATTGTTATTGCATTACAGACTGTGAAAAGGAAATTTTTACAATGGGCCAGAATTCCGAAGAAAAGTCCTCCTTTGATCTACCCAACGAGCAGGTTTGGAAAAAGGCCGAAATGAATAAATGGTAGGATCCACTTTATCGAAGATTCGATAAGGAAATTCAATTGCTGCTGTAAATATCATTTATAATGTACACGATGTTCTCCATTAGTTTCTTTGTCTTCAGTCAAAGCTCTCGATTCATGTATAAAACTGGGAAATTCCACTCCCTTAAAAAATTGAAAACCCGTATTTCAAGTTAATCAAAATTTGAATCATTGAGATGCATTTTTAAGAAACTTGCATACCTGAGTCTTCGCTGATCGTACAAAACCAGAGTTGGCTGTAATAGTAACCGCTTGTATGGAATCTCCTGTGCCAAATATCACCAAAGATCTTGATTTTATATTACCCGAAAAGTCTAACATTTTAGCTCTCTCAGAGACATCATCTGGAACAATTGTCACTCTCTTTAACAATTCTTCAGCTCTTGCTTTTTCACAGGGTCCTCCCACGGTTGACAGTATAGAATTAAATTCTTGGAGTGCAGTTTCACAGGCAAACAACTGTCGTCCTGCGATGGTAAATCCTTAGATATTAATATTGTGACTACGTATATTGTTCAGTGAATTCTAAGAAACCGGACTAAGGTAATTTTGTAGAATTTAACTTACCATCAAATATTTTATCCAATACGGGTTTTTGAGGACGCATCCGTTCATATTGAACTTGTTGTGCTAAGATTGACTTTTTAAAGATTACATCAGTATGACCGTTCGTTAAATTGGAAACGTAGGCGAGAAACGCTGTAATATCTAGATTCAATTTAGTTATTCCTTCTAAACTTGCTAAACTCGGATTCTTAATTTTTGTGAGCTCTTCATCAACTCCAATTTCATACTCATCGCTACTGTCTTCATCATTATCATCTTTGGGTAATTTAGAAGAATTGTCATTCGAGACTTTTATTCTTGGATGAGTTCCCAATTCCGAGTCATTAATTCGTTCCCCTTCCACGTGCACTCCTAGAGATTCTAATTCTTCAGCCAAGGAATTTCCGATTCCGCTGGTGAAGATAAAAGAAACCTACAAAGGATGAGACGAAATTGTAAAACCAGTAAACACGTTGTAATTATCGACACGGAATTTATCTACTCACTTTGGGGGGTCGAAACATACATGGATTTTCTTTAGCGCAGTCCATGTAGTCCTGAGCATGGTCAATTATTGTTTTCTTCCCGTAACCACCACCGCCTGCTGCAAGAAGGGCGAGCGCTTTTGGATTTCTAGCAGACACTTTACACCACTCGTCCCCATCCTTCGAAACCATATCTATTAGCAAACGACTGGATTTTCCTTTGCCACCGGAATAATTAAAGGGTTTTAACACAGCACTGGGATTTGCATGGTTTCCTGACTGCACGCAATTGACAATTGACATCAAGTGTGGTAAATTGCTACATTTTTCATTAGGAAATGGACTTGTTAATTCCTTTTCTATTGCTCTAGCCAGTTTTTGGATCCCTTCGATTTTTCTCAGATGAGGAGCCGAAATATCTAGCGAATTTATATTCTTACTCATGGTAACTTTCGTAATCCTATATTTGTCATATATATTAGTTTAAAAAGTTTCCTATATAGTACATTCGATGCAAGACAAGATGAAGAATAATTATTGAATGATCCAACTAACACAAAAACTGGATAACAAAACAAATGAGATTGTACTAGAAAGATTTGCTCAATCCTTCTAAAAATCAACGTGAGCTTTGATTTTGCCGGATTCAACACCTATTGTGGTGCAGGTGGACAGATGGCGACGAAATATTACTTAATATTCACCGATGGTGTACGAAAAGTGCATGATTTTTAAAGCTTGAAAATGATTATGTGAATTGCATGATTTTATTCTCCTTTTCTACAAATCGATTGTAGATTTTCGCGTTAGAGTGAGTTTCCATTTATCACAAAATATTTACTTGCTGTGGCTGTTAAAGTATTTGTAAAAGAGTCAAAGTATATATTTCCTCCTTAAAATTGGAAAATAAAAATATATTTAAGCTAACCATTATGTCAAATGCGTAGTAATTTTAGGTTTGACTCATTTTAAAAGACTTGCTGACAGCGTGTATTACTGTTTATTCCAAATTGTGACTTTCTTGATTACAAATTTGAAACAGTGTTTTTTACAAAAATTAATGTAGCACTAAGTTTACTTATGGTTCTGGTAGTAATTTCCACGTAGTTCAATTTATGGTAACAAGCTATATATTTTTAAATTGTAATTTATGTGTTATATTAGAACACGTAATTTTACATATTTAATTTGTGATTTGGTAATTTGAGCACGATCTACATAATCTTAAGGGTCATTTATTGTTTTTTCACTATCACAAAATGTTTATTGCAATTGATTTGCTCCGAATGTCACCAAAATACAACTTGCAAAATGCAACAGTATTGAACAAATTATTATTACATCTAGTCTTTTACCAAGCAACAATTCAGAACACGCAACTCTTACTTCTAACAAGGAGACAATGGCACAAATTGGCAGGAAATTCCCTAGCACCCACTGCCATGTCGCAAAGTTACTTGTAAATATGACTTTACAATGCGTATGTTATTACTATATTACACAAATACAGATATCCTTGATTACACGTACGTACATGTAAAGAATACACGTGGCTGATATGGCACAGTACAGCTGTACGTGTAAATCGGCTACTGTTTCTGTTTCAAAGACCACATTGTACATAAATACCACTGTCACTGGACAGATCAAGAACCAATTGTCCGGTTATGGTATTATGTCTAGGATTCTCATAATATAAATACCTTTAATTCATCAATTTAATTGAAGTGTTACTGGGGCACGACGGTACGAGGTAAACATTATTATAATCTTATACTTTTTCATGACCTATATATTACTATTTTGTGCAATCAGTTTAAAATCAAGTTTTGCATAATCAAAATCGTGAAAATTGACAAGAATGGACACTGCTGGCTGCGCGAAGAATTATGATTATATAAGTAACAAAATTAATTTACTGAGGTCCTGCAAATAATGTGTAATAATTTAGCTTAAAAGAGACCGAGCTTCGTCCTCCTCGTTAATCCGACTTTCTGCTTCACTTCTTTGTTCATCTTCAATCTTCCGTAGATCTCTGAAACTGATGGCTAGCATTACCTGCGAGAGAAATTTATTTCTTAAATTCTGTTCATTTACATAACTCAAAATGTTTAAATACAAAGGCATTTTGACAAAATAAACAGATTATGGTTACCGCATTTATTAGCATGATTCCTACTGGAACACCAAGGAATAAATATGGTTGCCTTATCGTGGACCCCGCCCAGGATGGTCCAAAAATCAATCCTATGTAAGAAGCCAACCTTCTTAAGCCCTGACCAAGTCCTATTAAAACACAGACAAAATTATCATTTGAGATTTGATTAAAATAAATGAAAATGAAGAAATGTTGGTATGAATTCCAAGTAGATTACCCTGCGTTTCATTACTGAGACATTTTGAATACAATCCAGTATTAGCCACCGATGCAATCGGGTATCCGAAATAGAGCAAGAAAATTCCAATCATAAAGTTGACCAAATGCAGAGTTTTCCCTGAAACATATTTTATGCGTAACACATTATTTATATGTAGAGTGCATTTCTACAATTCTTTAAGAAATTAGCGTTTATTGCAAATTCTTCATTTAGGAACTATAGACAAAACAACAATTGTCCACCTGGTTCAAACATTGGAATTACAACCATCAACCAAACTTGAGCAAGAAGCATCAAAATCCATCCAACTACTTGAAGAGTCGTGTCCCGAACATAACGACTTATGAGTGCAACTCCAAAGAAAACTGCACAAAACAAGCATTTATTATAAAAAGCTTACAATTCATTTTAGTTTAGAGATTCATTGAATGTATTTTATTTTACCAATGAGAGCTTCCAGGCCTCCAAACATGTAGACTAAACTGTTTTCAAACTCCCCATAACCAAAATCTTCTTGCATTACAACAGGGATGATGGTCTGCAAGTTAGAATTAAGTATTCACTATAACCAATTGTGGTTTAAGGATTATATCCAAGAAGACTGTTTCAGGTGTTACAGTAACACCGTTGCATGAAACTTACCTCGACACCAATTTGGCAGAAAAATAATGTGAAAACCATAGCAAGCATAACAACAAAAGAGTCCGTAAGAAATTCTGAAATATAACAGTAAAAATCCTTGTAAATGTATTTAAATCTAACAAAAAACATTCGCGTGAATCAGTTAGAATTTTTCGACAGAAAATCTTGCCTTTAAGATATCTGCTTCCAGCACCAGTCAAAGTGATACCACTAGCATGCATCAAATTGATTTCCGCAGTAGTTCTATTCCCAGTGACAGCCAAACTGCTCATAAATCTTTCACTGACAGATTGGCGACGATGTGTGTTGGTACGCGGAACTCCGCGAACAGGAGGGACGTCATCTGTATAATTTACAGATTGGGACTGCAGCAAAGATAGAGAATCCTCCGTAGCTCCGTACACAGACAATGATGCTCTTTGTAGCAACGGATCTTTTACAAATCATTAAATGAATACATGTTCGCATTCAAGAATTCTTTCAATTCTCATGTATGAACGATAGTGTGCTACGTACTGGGAAGAGGAGTGTTAGTAGCATGATGTCGCAACAAATCGGCTGCTCTTCGCTCTCGATTCATCTCGTTAATATCGGCGGTGAGATTGTGGAACATGAACATAGTAGCAACCGCAAATAAAATCCAAAGTACCGCCATGAAAACTCCTGGGGCATTCAATGGCGTGATATCAATGAAGTTTCCAACGCTAAAGTGAATATTTGAGAGCATGATTTGAAAAACAGGCCCTATCAGAATTCCCAGTTGCCTTGTTGCAAAAAAAACGTCATTATTATTTTTCATTGTAATAGTTAAAAAAGTAAAGTACGCACAATTAAACAAAAACATGCCAAAGCAACTGACTGCGACGATGTATTGTGTTGTGCTTTGTGCGTATACGCTTTCCCAATGCCTAAGGGTTTCACGTGCTTGTAATAATTTCAACTAATGCAGACTATTGATACATTAATATTTCCTTACTCTCATAATTGTCCTTACACTATTAGTACTTACTAGTTTGCGAAAAACCTGCAGAAGTCAGTAAGACAAACACCATCTCAAATTTTCAATTTAAGATATTGGGAGGATAGTTCTATTGTGGCAAAACAGATACGACGTTGCGAAAATTTGGAAAGCCAAAACCATTCATTCCATCCTGCAAAAGCTTTTGTACTTCTTCATAAGTGGATGTGGGCAACGTTGGAAGCGGGAATGGCGACTATTTCTCCAAACAATCTGGACCCTCTGACGTCTGCAGAATTACGAAATGATTTTCAGAGATTCGGATTTTCTCAAAGACCTTTGTTCCGTCGACGTTCGACATTATTGCAGCTTGGGCAAACATTGGAAATGCGTAAAAATAAATTTAATGGATTCAACGTTTTGTCGTACACAGTTGCTCTAGATGCAAATTGAAGTCCCCATCACAGCAACTTTTTTTGTGCAACTCTCGGTTGCAAAAACTAAGCTCAAAGTAGTCCCCTTTGTCACAAAGATTCTTTGAACTGGACAAAACGGCACACCACACATACCTAATAATCCATCCACTGTGGGCAATGAAATAAAATAGAGATGTATCAACGAAATTAAAGTGGAGAACAAAATGCAACAACTTCTGCAGGCGTCGTATGGGGTAATTGTTGAACAATTATCTAACATTTTACTTTTATGAAATGCTATTTTCATCATATAAGCCTTAATATTATTTACAGGCCGCATCATTCTTCATAATGGAAACCCTAAATTATGTGAAGACGGAGAAGATTCACAATGCTGCTTATAGTTTCAAACTTCACAGAACCGCTGCCAAGAACATGAAGTATTGGGCCACACAGAACATTAATCAAAAAGGATTCTGTAGAGCTAACTAAATGTACCTGAATCTGTCTGTGGGAAATTGGGAAATGGATGAGTTCTTTGAAAATTCACAATGGCTGTACGACCGTGTACCCGTATTTACGGGTATTAAAGTTGTTGGGAATCCATACGCCTATGGATTGGAAAAATTGAAACAATTATGTAACGTTTTTGAAACGATACCTATAGAATCAGGTTTACCGAATCAGGCTGCACTGAAATACCTTTCAGTGCAGCCCGAGTGCTTAATTGTAAACCATCTTGCTATTTTTTTTAAAAAACCAAAACAAACGAACTTTTTAATAACATGCAAATCTTTCATTAGCAATTTGTATTAAACAATTTCATTTGCCTTTATGTCTGGGACTGATTGTAGGTGTTAACCAACCTTGTTGCATTGCAAATGGCGAGAATGGGCGTTCTCTCTTCAACAGCGGTGGCACGACAAACCTCTGCCAACTTTAAAGAAAGTAATAAAGTGTGATTATACATATACTTAATAAATTAGCTAAGAAAGTTGTAAATCCGTTTCATCCATTCTTGCACCTACCATTGCTGAACCTAAAAACAACCAAAATGCAAAATTATATCAAACTTTAGACCAAGTTTTCTAACATGAGGTATTGTAAAAAGTGAGAACTTGCCAGCCGCAGTGCCAACTCCACAAATCCTGAAACATAAAAAAGGGAGATCGTAATCGTGATCCATGAAAAAGCTAACTACTAAAAACTAACTAAGCCTTCATTATTTTTTAAATGATTTCATTATTACATAGCCAATAACTAAGAGAACCCCACAGCTCGGTTGATATAATGTTGCTTTCAATTAAAGCTTAATTTTCAGGCTGTGCATCTCTACTTGGACAAATATTAATTGTCAACGTGTTTTTAACCAAAACTTGGGTCTGCAATTCAGACGTAAAATAGAAAAAAAATGAAATATTCCAGTCATTTGAGAATCACTTTTTCGTTTCGTCAACATCTTACTTAACCGAGGTATGCAGAGTTCTTTAAATGTAAAACGTACAGACGGGCTACGCAAATATTCCAGACATTAATTCCAAGTGTATACTGCAAATTTCCTATAGCCATTAGGACGATACAAACCATTGCAATATTTTTGGTCTGAGTTTCATAAATATCAGACAGGCGACCACCGATCACTCCAGAAATGGCTGCAGATAAACTGTATGCTGAAAATAAAGTTAACGTCACACTATACAGATCGTATCACGCTTTCCCATTAACTTACGTGTGAATTACGATCATTTTGAACTATTTGACCCTATTTACTTTTCAGATAGTGTTCATGCCTGCATCCCTAATAATACATTTCAAAATATTATGTATGGTTAATAATTTAAAGTGTATCCTTACCTGAGACAGTGAATCCCAGCCAATATTCATTCGTGACACCAAGGGATTTCAAATAATCCCAGGCCGTAGGGAATATCACAGCTTTACAAAAAATAAACATGCAATCACATTTGGAAATATATAGTATTAATTACAAATAATAAGGATAAGAAAAAATATTTACCATATTCACAACCACCAAGAAAAAGGTAAACCCCGATAATTATAAACGAAAGAAGTCTTTTCTTTTTAAATTCCATTGCAAGAAGATTTCAAAGAGATCCGTCAGGTAATAATATTATTAACACGATGTGATTGTTGCCAAAAACGTCACTATCTCAAGAAATGAGTCACGTGTACTCCTAGCCATGGACAAATCCAAATAGGCCAAGTGAAAGGCTACCTTTGACTGATTGTGAGTGTGAGTGCTACTGAATTACTGATCGTACAAGTAATAGAAGATATGAGCAAATCCTCACTAACGAGAATAACGAATGTGAAACAGAGTTAACAGAATTGAAGTAACAAATAGTAGTTAGTATTTAAGTTTGTCTGACTTGGGATACTTGGGAATTGAGAGTATTGACCAGTACACCATACACATGCATTAGAACTTCACTTATTTGCGATGAGTCCATGAGATTAATGCTGTGTGTATCATGAATGCACTATAAAGCTTATGAATGAAAATAGGAAATACATTTGAGATTCCTGGACACTGGAAATATCTAACTAGTCATAAGCATAAGGTATTATACATATTTTTATTGGCTCCTTGTTATAAGTTTAGTAGCAATTGTGAAAGGGTAAAAATAGTCTCTAATCCTTAAATATACTTGATATATTTAATATCTTCCACAAATATCTTATTTAACTTTGTGCTCATTATCTCTTAACTTAATTATTGACCTTTGCTCATATACTTTTTGCTTTTATAGCTTTATTTAATACCAAGTAGTCACAATACTGTGTGTATGCTACTGTAAATAATGTAGACCAACGGCTATGTGAAATCATCATGTTCTTTCATGACTGAAATATAATTTTCATGTTTGTTGTGGTGATTACATTTTTGGTTTCTACAGCTTGACCAATACATTCTTCCAGTATAGAATTGTCAGTGACTGGGGAGAAAACCATCTCTCAAGATTCGGTAAACTCTTTAGTAAAGAGTCTTTACTATAAGGAATTTATTATGAGGAATACATTTGATGAATTCACTTTTTCATATGCCTTCCTTACACGAAAGGGTAGAGTGTGGAGAATGTGCATTCATATTTAGCTTAAACACAAATGCTAAAGCATCATGTAAAAAGTGTTCACGGAAATGGTGAAAAAGTTTCAGTCGAAGTCTTGGTTTTTGTTAACTAATTTAATGGGAAGTGCATTCATATTAATTTTTGATGTAATTTTTAGGGGTACAGAGTTATTGACGTAGACGTGGGTAAAAGGGATCTCACCTCACATATTTATAGCATACTGGTTTCGAGACAAACATTGCGCTCTATCTAAACCAGCAGGTGCCAGCGAGGGCATCTGTGATATGTTGACTGATATGACTGATCTCCAATTAAAGTTTTCTGTAATTGCTTAATCAAATAATCTTTTGTAACCTGCAGAGATATTATTGTAAAATAGCGTGTGTGTTAGTTAAAAGTAAAAGGTCTTATTCGTCTCATTTCGTGCATTGGTTCATTCGATATCTCTGTAATTTCCAGATATTTCCAGTATGCAATATGAATAAAGTGTGATCGTGTTTTAAGGATAGTACCATTATTCCATACCATGACCCTAAAAAGTAACAGGACTAGGCTCAAATGTACAAATAACACATACACCGAATGTGTCATTATTGTCATGATGAAACTGAGCCTGAGGGGTCACGGGTGCTCCATTTTCGTTAACCTAAATATTATGAAATATTTATCTGACAAGGACAAACAATATATTGAGATTAGTGTGACATGACTCATTTTCTTGATTCAGTATCGCATACAAGTTTTACTTTGAAATGTTATTTATGTATGCATGTAAAGTAAAATATAAACCTATTTATAACACAAAAGAGGTAGGCAAAGTGTTGCCATTTGAGTACAGACAACTTAGTTATTTTTCATTAATTATGTTAACCCTGTATCACTAAAAGATTTATCTGAATGCGTAATGCACAACTTACTAATCGACTTGACATAGATCGCAAATGACAAAAGAGGTGGAATTTCTCAAAGTGTTCCCAAAATACAAGAAATTACTGAGCAAAATGGAAAATGCATTTTACCAAGCAAATTTTTAATTGTCGATTATTCCAAAATAAAAAGTAACTACACATTTCAAATTTTTATTATACTGCATGGTCTCATCTTAAAATTCGAACACAATCATCGATTTATAATACCAAAATTTACATTTGAAAAGACATTTACCAATATTATTACGGTTCATTGCAAATTGCAATTATTATTCTGCCATTCTTTTATTCATTATTATGAATAATGACATGAAAATTAATGAAAAAGTTGTGTTCCAGGAATCATTGAAGTGATCGTTGTGAAAGGAAAACAATACATCGGTATATCGGACACAATTTTCACGAATATGTATGTTTATCTCCAGTTATAGGGGTTATTCAAATCAAATGAAATCGTTGAGTTTATTGAGCGTAATTTATATTCTCTGAATTGGTAAAGGTCAATTCTCATTAAATCATACCGAAAGCATATACAAATTAGCATACTCATCTCCATCTCAATTTCATATACAAATTGTTCCTGTTCTACATGATTTAGTATCCGCAGTACACGGTGTCGGCGTATCTGTTGCATCTTTTGAAAAAACGGTTAGACTAAATGGATAAATGCATATGAAGATGTGGTGTCATAAATGTATGTACACATTTGGCTTACAAAACGGTGAGAGAAAGTATACCTATGGCTTCATCTTCAGAATGAAATGGGTTTAGCCAAGTTGACAAAATTTGACGGGGGTGGGGACAAAGGCTAACAAAATACTATCTCATCCTCACCAGATTAAAAAACCTATTGCTTTTAGTTGACTTCACCTGTTAAGGTTCAATTCGGGTCCAGACTTCGCAAGATGCAAAGGTTACAATGAAAATGTGATAATGTACAGGTTACTTTAATATTTCAGAAAGCAGCGAAACGACATCTTGTTTGGAATGTATTGTGGTTTAGAACAAAATCCAGCATGTTGAAAGTGTGGTAAGTCAGAATCATTAGATTTTATGTAAGTAGGTACTCACGGTTAATAAAACAAACGAGTTTGTAAAGCAAATATGATAGAGGAATACAATATGTATTTCTTTATATATAAATATATTAATAAATCCATCTTAAAATATTCAGATTCTTTGTTTTTCTTTATTAACTATTTCCGAACATTTCACACAATTATAACAGTACATTGAGTACACATCATAAACACAGCTCTTCAGATACAAGATGAATTTTTACAAATATTTACAGTTATTTGGCACTTGGAGATTCACTTTGACGAAAAAAATCTTCATCATGTAGTTTTGTAGATGATGCATTATCACCAATAAGAAACAACAAACACAACAAGCAATTAACTGTGAAAAGACGAATTTGCATGCAAAATTAACAATAGCCTCGTATAAAATGAAACGACAATTCGTTTCACCTCTGCATGCACTAAACTATATACTTTATTAGAGGTAATATGTCTGCGCCTTTATTACTCACGAAAATCAGACTTATTTATTGGCACTTGGCTGTTTGAATGCACGTACAAACTTTTATACTTACAATTTTTATCGTTATCTCTTTATATTTTATGTAATCTAATTAGTATCTGTAAAAATGTACAAATTTGGCATTTGTGTAGTCAGAATTACCATAAAACTCTGGTACTTTATAATTTATGTATACAAAAGCTTCCCCAAAGATAAATAAATAAAATCAGAATATCACAGTAACATACGAGGAAGATAACCAGTAATACAATTTCTGCACATATTAAAATACAATACCTATTCACGTCAATAAAGACGGATTTATGTATGTTTAGATTACAACAAGACAGCAAAAGCAATCTTAACAGGGCTCAGATACAAACACGGTACAATTAAAACTTGGAGCGTAACGTAGACGAAAAATAATTGTGACAAACGCAGACACGGTGGTACTAGCAACATGGAAATCATTACAAAATGATTTAGGAATGCTGTGCAGTTTAATCGCAAACTGCTAATTACCTACCTTAATTCGTATCCACAAATCAAATAAATAAAACATATTCATAATATGTATAAAGACTAGTTAATTCTTAAATTAAAATTCGTAATTCAACTATTTAACAACAAATCCTCTAATGTGTGCTTGACTTTTCTGATTACATCTAACTATCTAAACACGTTAAAAATGACTGCTGCAAATGCCCAAAAAATCAGAATATTTGTTGCTGACAGCATTAATGAGCATGCCCCATTTACGATGTAATTCATAGCGGCTGCCGTTAGAACACTTAGGGCTGCATCCACCTACAATTATAACATTTTTCAAAAATTACTTTGTATAATTATACAATGAAAAAAGAATAATAATGAATTTATTACTTGTGTTCACATTTTTTACCTGTATTAGTGGGCTCTGCTGTGAAATTAATGTTGCCAGTCTTTCAGTCTCACTGACACAAGCTTGAATTTGAACTTTGGTCCATGTTTTAGAAACAGGTCTAACGATCACCACAAGCTCCGTTCCCAGCCCAAGGTACACTCCCGTTCGACACTCTGCTGTCTGTACCAAGGAACTCAGTCGATTTGCAATGTCATCAATGCAAATCAATTGACTGTCCGTAGATTCTGCTAATTTCAGTACCTAAAACCGGTGAATATAAAGAATGGAAATAAACACGGCTTCTCTAATTGCTCTTACAGAAATGTGTCGAATATTGTACCTGAGTATGACTATAGATTATTCGAAGTACTCCTCCACATATTGGACAACAGGACCCAAAAGGAGTGACCCCAACACAATGTGGGGGTAGAGGCGCGCATTCGACCCGAGCAGAGCACGAGGGCTCTAAGTGATACCCGTCACCCGTGCCGATGAACTGACAAGGTCCGCTGTAGTCTTTTGGAATTCCCTGAGCCTCCGCCGCACACTCTGACGAATAAGTCTCTCCATCCACACCGCAAATGGCACCTTCAGATGAGCATCCAGAACGAAGACAGGGACCAAAATAGGCAAGCATAGCCCCGGCCGTTGACAAACTGCAAAGATTTCTGTGTTGACGACCCTCAGTATCACAGACTGGCTGATAAGATTTATGCCAACCCTCGTCACACTTCAAGGGAACTATTGGAATTAAAATATATATAAATTGTTTATATGATACACCTCAATTCACTTACACAAGGGATAATATTGTCAGATTAGGATGATTTTGTATTAAACTAACCACATTGGAATTGTGGACATTTTCTTCCAGACGGGAGAAGACACACTCTTCTTGTTCGAATACATCTTCGACCATTCCCACACAACACTCCTTCACAGGGATCTATCGCAGCACATTCCCCTGTTGTGATTTCAGTGTCGGGTAATCCTCCACACCTATTTTGTAATTTGTTGTTAACATTGAAATCGGAATAATGGGATAGAAATTGTATGCCAATTCTTTTACAGAATCTTTGTCTTAATTACTTGGCTAAACAGGAGGATGCATAGGTACGTCCATTAGATCCACAGACTGGGGACCGCACCGGTGGACAATTACAAGGCAATGCAACTTCTGTTCCACTCTTAGAGGATGAGAACAAGAATCCAGTTTCTTCTTGGGCAGCACATTGTCTCTTGCTGCAAATAAGTTCCCCAGACCGACAGGAGCACAGATTGCATTCTAGCCAGAAGTTGCTTCCATGTTCAATGTGATTCCTGCCTAGCCAACAAGGAGCTGGGGCATCGCATACAGCCGATGTCGTGCACTTCTCGATTCTACCATCCTCACTACAACGACAAAGACGCTGACAGCCCAGTTCCTGCACGGGCACTCTGACCCATGTTCCAGAAGAAACTATCAGCTTGGACACTTCCCCAAGACTACATCCTGGCTGACATGTAAACGATTTGGCTTTTGCCAATGGATAGTTACGATTCACAGTACACATCTCTGTGGAATTACACGGTCGATTTCTGCAGGGTCTGGTTACCTACATGGAAGCAAGGTAAATATGTATTAAAAAGTT
The DNA here is from genome assembly GCA_019776185.1 of Plutomurus gul. NCBI lineage: Eukaryota > Metazoa > Arthropoda > Collembola > Entomobryomorpha > Tomoceridae > Plutomurus > Plutomurus gul. Next base: position 90 of record JABASC010000898.1, on the reverse strand, counting down.
GCACACTTGCTTTTTTAGCAAAGGTGACGATACAATTTGTATAAAATTATTACCTCTTGTTGTACACCAAGTTGAGTGTCATGATTTTTG
>JABASC010000897.1:0-30127 GCA_019776185.1 Plutomurus gul | reverse complement strand
TGTTATGTTGTGTAGCTTTTCGTTTCGAATTGTGAACAGTTGAGGAATATTTAAAATTTAAAAGCAACGAGTACTGCAGTTAAATTATACTGTCGGCTTTCTATCCTGTTAATACTAAAGAAGTTGAAATTGAAATGCAAGCGGATATTTGTTAGAAATTTATTAAGCTGTATGTAATGCGAGCACGGCAAGTAAACCTAATGCCTAAATTTGATTTTGCAACCTTAGGATTCAGTGTTCGTAATCCAATATTAATCTGATTAGCTGTTTTATCTGTGTTATATATAGAAAGAATTCAACATTTGCTATCTTCTTCTCTGCACACGTGTACCTCACCAGAGGTAGAATCTCCTTTTTTAGGCCCATTAATATTCAGGTAATGTTCAGTAATAACCTAGCTGAAAAATAAACCTAACTACTAATGTAATTATACTCCGTTCCACTATTCCATGTTTTACGTACTTGTACATAAAATAGTGTGGTTGTCAAAACATTAGAGCATGTAGTAAGACAAAGCAATTAAAGTGAAAACACATAATTAGACAAAGCACTATAGCGTGTGCTTCTGTATCCAACAATAATTAAATACACGAGACAAAGGTATACGTTAATCACGTAATGGAATGGAAACTAGATTAAAAATGTGTACACAATAATAATTGACATTATCAGAAATCTTTGAAATTTAAATGTGATGTGCAGAGACAGACAAAATCCCACTGTTAACAGCATAAAGACGAACAGAGTTAAAATTAAATCGCATAGCCGGTTCGCCTTTACTACCGACAGTCACACATGGAGTCTAAGTACATGCATTGTACAGTGAAACAGTATGATTTCGCCTTTGTTGACACTTAATTTATCCGTAATTGATTCTGTCAGTCTTTCCTAAAGGTCAACGAGCGAATATATACAGTCATAGTATACTATCTATCGTTACTGTATTTATTTACAGTAGGAAAAGGAAGGCTGTACACAAATGTAGAAAATGCGTGTTTATGTCCTCCAGTACACTGTCACAAACACGTACCCAAAATGTTTGCTTCGCATTTCAAACGGATTTTACATCAAGTAAAAGTCAAAGAGAAGAATCATTTCTGAGCCATGGGATCCATAGCAGACAAATAGCAATAGAGAGAGACGGAAACTAAATCTAGTCTGCCGACAAACGACAAAGTAAACTAGTAGACTGGTTGTCTACTTGCCCATCTGCATTTATTTGGTTTGTCGATGTACTTTAGTTAGTTAAAGAGCATAATAGATGATAATAGTATGAAGTAAATGACAACATGGTTAGCTCTAGTGGTTAAATGTTTAATAGGTCTTCTGGACTACGGGAGGCGCTTTCTGATCCAATTCATTTAACTCGGATTGTACATTAGACATCTGACTTCATCGAGTCCAATACACAGAGACAGCTTGGCATTGGCTTTGGCAGTATTTCAAATTTCGATTTCGGTCTCCCATTGTATCTCTGTATGTGTCTGTCTTCTTCTTGCTGCCTGATTACAGTAAACAAGTCCATAGTAGTTAATTCTCCTTAATACTGCAATGACTACGAATAGAACATGAATGTAAATATATAACCACGCCGTTTAATACTATGTAATTATAGTACTACAATTTCCTAGTAAAGTCAAGTCAGATATAAGCTTCTTTTGCATAGTGATACCCGTCAAGCTCATTATTGTCAGCATGGTTGTCATTCGTGTAATTGTCATACCTAATTCACCAATTCGGGTTCTGCGTAACTAACAATTCGTCATGAACTAGTCATTCTGTACAGGGAGTGACGCAATTAATCATTCTGATGGTTAAATGGATTAGGTAGAAAAGAAAGTGGATCTAACCATTCAGAATTTTTCCCCAATTAATTTTTTCCCAAAAACAAGTTAAGGAGGATAACATTTAGGTTCTTGGAAAAAATAACTTTGCAAAGGGGCTTTATATAGTTGACTGACTTGACTGCTTAAACGTGTATATAAAATGTACATACATACTAAAGCCAGATTGTTCTTGTGTGAATAATGCAAACAGGGGATACTTGGTTGTGACGGTAAATTTATGCTACGAATTAGATGGGGCAGTATGTTTAGGTTATGTGAGTAGTAAATGATGTATTTTGTTTTATACTCTTAAGGCTTTGGTTTACGAGTAAATAATTTCCTTACAAATCATTTTCAATGACAATAATATCCTTTTTAATGTATTTTCTCCGTGGGTAGTTCATACTTCAAAATTGAGAGCAGTTAAGTGCTATCATGCATCATGATGTATTATATGGTGCTAGGGTAATTGTGTTATACTTTCATCCTACTACTATTTCACCTTTCACATTGCTAATGGCATTGCACCTTCATCTCTGTGTGCAACTTTCTGTACATGTTATCAGCAAGTCTTACTCCCACCTAATTGGGAGGGATTTTATGACCTGTCTGGGTCTCCACGATTCTCCACCACGACGTCCTTCCGTGTGGTCTGGTCTCGTTCGACGACCAAGCACCATTCATGTATCCATGTATACGTGTAAGGATGGAAATTGGAAGATTTCCAGCAGTCTTTGTCATATTATTCGTCCTAATGTTATTTCTGCACCAGAACAGTCATTTTATCCATAATTTCCACTAAATGGTTGTGCAAAAAGGAACAACTGTGCTCTAATGTCACAAGTAGTCGGGGCTACGACCATACAGATTTACATTAAAGAACTCTGTTCACTTCAGTTCAAGTGAACAGAGTTCTCTTTGAGTACCGTGCTCGTTATACGTCTAGATTTATGGTTACAGCTAACACTGTATGCAATACTAGTATGTAGGCATTGATAGATCAGTAAATACTTTATCATAATAACGTTAGTTTACGTTAAAAGAGCTGAAACTCTCACGAAAATTGATACGAAGAGCCAAATAATAAGGGAGAATCCATAGATATTTGTTAACGGATATCTTCTATACTATGCTACTATACATACTTGCAGCAGGTCCAGATTAGAAAATTTTACATACTTATATATACACTTTGTACACTGCCTACATACCTCAGCCCGCGTTTATTTCCTGCGTGGAAGTTGAAATAACTCTATGGTTTAGTGCCTTGACTGTGATATGTAGCTAGTGATTCGCAAATTCTAAAGTGCAAAAATGGACTATAAATTCCCAAACAACTTTTACAGCGCTCCGTAACAACCTATCTGACTTTGGTACGTATCTCAACAGACATGTGAAGTGAAAATGCAGTTCTTTATGTTCCAATCTAAAACTGTTTCCTGGTTACACCGTTTCGTTAGAATACCTCAAAGGCACTTTCGGTTTATATGCTAGATACTCTGTATTATAGTACAGTGTGTAAGAACATGCACAGAATCGCCTTGCTTTCTCATTGTGAACTCATAGTGTAAATACATACATACACCTTGAGGCTGCACGTGTGTCACCTTTTTATTCGTACCTATACAAGTATGTAATATTGTATAAAAGTAGCAACTGTTCAGGAATTTTTGCATTTCCTCTGGAATTCACAAACTGCATTTGCACTTGAGTTTGTGGAGGCTTATTTTATTAGGACGCTCTACATCTACACCCACATACACATACACACTTACCCACACTGTGTAAGGCACTTAATCTAGTAAGCTTTGCGTGCCATTGTGTCGTCTTTTATTTTCTACCAAGTGCAACTTTGCATACATAAACATGTGATATTTAACAAATTGCTGTGTTACCTACTGGGTATGTTTATGGAGAAGCTATTTTGTTTTCGTATGGTACACTTGAGTGGAACTTTGCATCACAATCACAATAGACACATGAAGCACTCTATATAGTGTGTATGGTACTATAGACAGCCTCATTTTAAACTTATAAATATTTACTGGTATTTTGTTTGCAGACTGCGGAACGACCAATATAATCGGAAGTCCACAGACAACTGTACCTACAGACTGGCAGGAAGCTAAACTACACAGATAAACAATTTGAAGTCAGTACTACTAAAGTAAATTCGAGAACTTTTTCCCTTTCTTATTCCATTGAATGAAGCAATAAAATAAAAACAAGTGCGCTAGTTATCTAGACTATGGAAGTCTGCTTCTAAAGTCAATGTTCAATAAACAAAGCCAGAAGCAATTCATCGACTACGGGAACGATAAAGATCGAGGAAACAGTCTCGGGAAATTCTTTAAAGTAAATCAAATGAACTCTGGTACGAGAATACGATAAATTCAGCTCGCCCACTAATTTATTCATGCAGAGAGCCGGATACTGTTTCCACAATAAGAAATCAAGTCAAACGTACGAACTGACAGTAATAGAGAAGAGAAATAAAAATTACGACGAATGGGAATATCAACCGTTGCATAGATAATCGTAAGGGAAAGCCGTACAGTACAGTGCACACGCAGTTACAGATACGACTGACTAGTAATAGCTAAATTGTCAATTATCAGTGATTTAATCTAACATCTAATTCCAACAACTAACTTACCATATATAGAAAAGGGTTGTTTGCGTCTACACACAAAGAGAATTCAGTCCAGTAGCACCAACGCTCCATATAGGAAAGAGGAAGTAACTCAGGGAGCATAAAACAGTCGAGAGTCCAAGCAGACACAGAGAAACTCTCTCCAACAACCAAACCAAGTCCAATATCAACCATTAAACTTTAATTGGCCCTTTAACGCCCTGTTTACTCAGCAGTGAAATAATTTATTTGGCAAGCAACTAATAGTACTTTTAGTCGTTGAATTGCCGCTCGATCATTCTGATTGCCTTCCCCACTCTTACTAATTTCTTACTACAAATATTATAGTGCTCTCGAATTGGAAATGGATTATAGTTAACCACGAACGTCTGCGTTATTATTTTACTGGTTACAATCCCTGAGAGTACTGCTACTGCTATATATATATACATATTAGCGGAGCTTTATATAATAATATATTAGAACGTACTTACGACAGGAAAGTAGTCTTAAGGGAAGCTTGTCTTCTGTCTTGTCTTAAGTGTGACAGAACTAAAAGTAATCTACCCGCACGTCCTCTGATATTCGTAACACTGTGAGACTGTGTGTTGTGGCACGGAAGGAAAATCCAAACGGCTTAGATGTGGACGTCAAGCTGTGAGTGCCCGTAGGGAGTAATTATTACCGTTATTATTATTACGTCGGATCGACAAACGAATAGACATGATTAGCAATCTCTGAAACAGTGAAAGACTTTCTTCGTGTGCTGTGGTGAAAGCTATTGGCTGAGCTTTAAGTGAATTTGTGAAGTGAATAAAATATATGTTCTTTTGAATTTCCTCTTTTATCAGGAATTTAGAAGGTTAAACTCAATTTAAATAAATAAACAACGACCTTGAAGCAATTTTGGTTTGTTGTGGTTGTTGCAGGTTGTAATTACTACCAGCAAATGGAGAGGAAATAATACGCGACGACGCCGAACCGACTTGCGAGCTGACTATTGTTTAGTTTCTTCTTTAAATTGATTAAATTAACAATCGACATAGAAAATCATCTACGATGTAAAATTGCTCCACTTAATGTATCCGTGTTCATACCATATCAAAAATGTGCTTTACCAAGAATTGTGCTGTCGTGCCATGTGAATTTGAGTCCGTGACATTTTCTAAACTGAATTGGATTCCTTCTTTCCAATATCTTCGTCAACACTATAATGGTATTTTCCCTTGTTTCACTATTGGGGAAAGTAGTATTTCTCCGGCTACACAAAGTTAAATATTAAATGTTTCCTGCTGTGTGGATCTCCCGTTTTCCAGAACAACCGAAGACGACCAAGAAAGAAGTTGCCGAAAATTAGTTTGGTTTGCTCAGCTTTGTGAAAGGAAATTACACTTTTACAAACTTGCATAACGTTGCTTACAACGTACTGACATACGTACATTCAAGGAAAATCACAATCAGATATTTCCAAGTGTGCCAACTGCTGGGTTTGTGAAGAATTGCTATCCTTCTCTGTCTTTGGTCTTTCTCCGTATGAATAAATCTGAGCAAATAAACTAGGAAGATAGAATCGAGAGGAGCCTTTATAGCATTCGCCGGAACCTGAGCGTGCTACTTACGAACAACGAACTCACTTATTACATACAAACAAAGTTTCATCATTTATCACTAATCATAGACTGTGAAAGAAGACTAGCAGCTGTCCCTAATTATTGTAAGGGAACGGTTTCCCCGTGCTCATCTGTAATCGAATCGACTCCAGTCCAAAATGCTGATGTTCCTTGACAAGGTCAGTATCCCATTCATATATGTCTAATTTATTTTCTTTATACTATATACGCTTTACCAGACGATTCTAAATGGCATAGGTAGATGCTCTGATTCGATAAGAGTCACAAAATGTAAATACAACCTAAGCATATATGTCTAGTAAACAATTTTAAGTATAAAATCCTAATAAGAACCGTATTTATGCTTTTCTCCAGACTTTTACATATAAATATGTCTACAGACAATAGGAGAAAGAAGCAATTTATTTGAATCACTTATCACAATTGCCACTTAAGATTCAGAATTAATCTCTCAGGCTAATCTGAAACTGTAATTAACAGACCGATTATAAAAGTCGATTACTTTGCTGGCGTTTTAGGTGTGACTAGCTACTATATAATATAGAATCGACGTTCTGTTCTCATGCTCCTGTTCTGTAGAATGAAACAATTTGACTGTGCATGTTCTATAGTCGTGTGTTACACGGCGAGCGTATAAAAGGTCAAATTTACAGCGTACTGAACGTAGAAAACAGTGTGTACTAATTTTCGGTACGCAATAATAATGTACGTTCTCGCCAGTGGCACGAGTCACCACTTCTACCTATATAAACAAATAATAAAAGCACCACGGAGCAATCTGGCAATCTCTGCATGCATATAATGACCTAATTTAAAGGTAACTCCCCGAAACTAGCACTCAATAGTAGTAAATGTAATATGTAAATTCAAACGCCCATTCTAGTGCTTAAACTCTTAGGCACTGAATAATACTTAAATACTTACTACTGCCTTACCTACTGCGTCAAGCACCTCTTCCGTATTAATTTGGCTAATGTTGCTAATGTTGCGAATCTAAATAATATTATGGCCCAGCTAGTTATATGGGTCTAGTCTCTGTCTAGCATCATTCTATTTAATGCGCGCTTTCTCTCCAATGAAGATATTCAACTCAAACAGTATTAATGCATTTAACTAAAATTCTCTTTCCCCCACTGAATCAAAGTAACACGGTAACCACTTACACAAAGTTCCTTCTCACACACAGAATGAAAAACGTCAACAATGACTACGTGCAGACGTGTTGCTAACAAATGCACAGCAGCAGTGGGAAGTGGGAACGATGACATTTAATACGTTTGCCCACATACTTTGTTGCTGCACAACTTTCAACTGTGATTAGCTCGATTGTCATTCCGATTTTTGTTACATGTGAATTCTAATGAATGTGACACAATCATGCGCCAAAAGCAACAAGAAGACTAGAATTATGCGTTCAGCCATAAAACGTTATGTTGTATGCTAAACAGCTACAATGTTATAATAGCGTCTACCTTAATATATTCGTATGCATACAGATATTGTACTTTTTTTTTTACACCGTCACATAATTTATGTGTAGCGTACAAAAGCGAAGTAACAAAGACCTAAAGAACTATTTCAGTATATTTTGTAAAACTGAAAATACTATAAATGACGTTAACGTTGCGATAACATAAGTTCAGCGAGCAGGGAAAATGAGATCTTTTAATCTCACGCATTCACAGTTAAATACGGAATATTTATTTGTATTCGCAAAAGGAGACAAATAATACCCCTGTAATCTTCTGCATCTTGTTTGCCACGGTACTTTTACTAATACTGGTGCTATGTGCAAAGCATGCAGCATTTTCATGTAGCACGACCTCCGTTCTTGTCTAGATAGCAGTCAGTGGTACGAGAGTATTTTCAGTTGGCGCAGCAAATTGTAGACATATTTATTCTAAATGGTGCCTTAAAATTCCAATCATGTCTCTCCACTCCTTCTTTTCTTTGTCGACATGAAATTCTGGTGTAGGGAAGGCAAGTGGGAATATTTATAGGAATAGCAATTTGCAGGCATTAAGAATAAAGCGAAAGAAATGAATGGAAAGGGAATTGAATGGATCTGACTTGTCTTTCCTGCATCGCGCTATCGCGCACTACACATTTTGGTCTCAGTTATTTCAGTTCTCAAGTCAGTTCACTGGTTGAAGTAGGAATTGGGCACACAGAGGCCGGCCCGACCGACTAAGTCAAACACACATAAGTTAAGTGGGAGGAAAGAAAGAGCGGATGATAATTTTCTCGTGAACATATATTGTGCTACACAGGATTTTACACACTGTACAATTTATGACGTAAGAGAGAGACCGTGCACATACAACCACCACACACGGCCAACACAAACGAAACAAGGAGCAGCAGAGCCGCAAGCAGCCGCCTAATATTATCACCATCACAATACATAACAATAATAATGCACCTAATGCCCTATGTTCTGATCGGAAGATTTAACCCGTCTCATTCTGTCTTCAATGATTGTAATTTAGGGCTAATTGGCTAGTAATTGTACGTGTAGAATATATTTATTACTAGGAATTATGTTTCTCAAAAGTCATTTGTCTACTTTACGGGTTAGGTGCTAGAAAAGCTCTCTCTCTCTCTCACTTCTCTTATATAGTATTCCTGCTATTCCTTTCAATATGCTAATAAAGCCTAAGAGCAACTTATTATGGTGTAGCAGTCATCTTACATTCCAAGTAGGTTACATACATATCTGTTGTAATGTCCGAGTGCAGAGCACACAGATACTACTAGCTACACACAGGATGTGTTTTGCCTACGTAAGTAGGTAAACGCCAACATGAACATAAAGTAACTAACGCTACGGCTGATTGTAAGTACATGAGAAAGAGAGAGAGAGAACTAGGGACAGGCATAGGGACACGATATCAGTTGAATGGGCTCTTCTGCTTTTACTTTCTCGTCTCTCTCTCTGTTCTCTTGTCATGTGTGCCGTGGCGTGTAGCAGTCTTTACTCAAGTCGTGTTTGTACTATATGGTATATCTGTTCTATGATGGTTGCATGTAGCATTAATAGCAGTCGTCGAGTGCAGTGCGGAATGGTACTATATACTATTTAGTATCTGCAGAAGATTCCTTTAGTTGAGTTACTGTTCCACTGCCGTCACCCTACCTTATGTGTGTAGTAGTAATAAATGACAGAATGGCATTTGCTGTGTGCTCACTACTACAACGTAGCAGCAGCGCTGGCTTTCCCTGACTCATGTAATATGTATGCGGAGCTGTGCAATGTATTATATTACATTACATTGCTTGCTTGCACTGCAGGAATAATATTGTTATGCATTAGGTAGTTTAGTTGTGTAGTGTTGGTGAATGAGCTGAGTTCAGTTGAGTTAGCCTGACTTGACTCTCAGTCAAAACGATGAGAGAGAGAGAGAGAGAAGAGCTATCCTCCACTGCATGTGCCATTGCTACATGCATTACTTTACAGCTGAGTAGACTCACTCACAGTCACTTCTTCTGCAGAGAATAATAGTAAAGCAAAGGAAAAGGCTTTTAACTTGGGCTCTGTGTGTCTGTGTGGATATGCTAGCAGTACCCTTAAATGTACATGCTTTATGCAGTAACTAAGTAACATGCACGAGAGAGATGAATGGGATGAATGGGAACAACGAAGTGCATAGTAAAGTAATGCATACATACGACTGGAAGTTGTAAGTATGCTTATTGTGCAAGATACAGAGTGAGAAGAAAATATGGAGTCGCAGTCACATTCCGGTGTAATGCTGCAATGTGAAAGAGTGCTTATTTTGAGCTGACTCACTCGTCCAAGAGAAGAGAGAGAGAGAGAGAGACTCACAGAGTTGGACTGAACTTAAGTGCAGGAGACGATAACCTATTAATTATCACAGCACAATAAAGTACAATAATTATCACCGGCTAGTATTTAAGTTTGTTAGCTTTCATGTCACGCCTCAGACTCTCTCTCCCATTCTCTCGTTCTCTCTTCCAATTCCGATGTGGATTTCGATATGGAGCTTGCATCACACGAGCGTACCATAGCAGCCTGTAGTAGTATTTCTGAATGCCTGGCAATAGTGGAAATACGTTACTACTCACACGTTATCAGCACCATGAACTGTGTACTGTGTGTATTTATGTAGTGGCAGCACTATACATACATTATATATATCAGGGACTCACGTAGTATCCGTACATATAAGTACGTATCAGTGGTTTGGTTAGCTGGAAGGATCTTACGTGGCTACGTGGGCACAGCTTAATATACTCTCTATCTATAGGGCACACATCAGTGGAGAAAGAAAACCAAAAGGCAATGAGTAGCAATAGTACGATGATAATATCAAGTCGAAATTAAACCGGGGGCAGTGCACGCTACTAGTACAACACACGGAGTACAGTAGAAGATCGGGCCAGGCTCCTTCTCTCTGTGCAATGTACGGTTCACTTGACTTTCCGTTCAATTCTCTTTCTTCAGTTTGCTTAGTCGTCCAAGTAACAGAGTCATAGGGAAAAATTCGACATTTGGCTTCAGATCGCATCCAATTGAATAGGATCTTATTTTACTTGAGTCTATCTTTTCCCTTTCGGGGTATGCTATGCAATAGTGAGTTTTTTTTATCCATATAATACGAGAGTCAGATACACAGACAGATGAAACAGTCCTCCTTCCGAGCGTAGTAGTGAGTTTCCGACTGCTGTGTAGATATTGGAGGTAGACAAGACAGTCGACAATCGACTACCGCATGTGTGTAGGCTCTCTCTCTCTCTCGTTTCGAACTTTCAGTTCAATTGAAGTATCGTGGCTTGGCGTGGCTTGACTCACCGCTATCTCTCCGAGGAGTAGCACTACACAACTTCTGTACTGTACGACTGACTACTACTACCTTCATCTGTAGCCGTGTGTGCATGTGTACATATGCATCTCTGGTACACTTGAAATGTACATATAATGTATCTGTTACGTTCTGGGGGCCAGATCGTAGTTATGTTATACTTTAGCTGGAAATAATACACCTAGTGCGCCACCAACAGAAACTAACGGCATTGGAATGACTTCCCTCGATAGAGAGAAAGAGAATAAGGATACATTGTTCTGTTCATTTCTCCTTCTGCCCTTCCCAACCAACTGACTAGACTTTCTCTTTTCTAACAATACGTATATCGATCTCATTATTACATTTCATTTGGCTCCCTTCTATATAGAGTTATCTTAGGCTCCAATACTCACATATTTACGTGTACTATATGCTCTATAGTACATACTGTCAGGCTACTATGAGCCAAAAAGTAAAGAAAACTGAAAATAAAATGTCATAACAATCTGACGTTGCTTTTCTTTTTCTCGTACTCGGTTGTAAGTAAAGTCGAGTATTTGGATGAACGATAATGCTGTATCATTGTGGAAGGCTTAAAAAGTTCTATGCACTGGGAGGAGTAGTAAAGCCGAGCTAAATTGGTATGTATGTATGTATTCAGGCAATATGTTTTCTTTTTGCTCCTGTACATATAAAATATGAAGTCACACTACTGTGCGTATAAGTGGCTGGGCATGGGAAATTATAAGAGAGAGTGAGAGCGAGAGAAAATCTTGTACTCGCTCACTTTGTACTTCCGATTTGTCGGAAGGGAAGAGAGAGGGAGAGTGGGACTTCTAGCGAAACCAGGAAGTGGTGAGAGAAGCTAGGAAAGTCAGAAAAAAAAATCTCCTCTATGTGCTTTGGAGGTGTGAAAGTAAAATCCTAACAAGCGTACTTAGCTGCACCACCGTAATGCTTGTACTTACACCTACAAAGTACTAGTAATATCTGTATTACAGAGACTATGAATTCTATATAACTAACTAACTGCTACAGTGGAGTGCAGCGGCATTATCACGAAATAACACAATACGTGGCACAAGCCCTCCTTACACGGGGGTTTTATAGTCTGTCTATTTAGATAGTAGAGAAATATATAGGAAATGTCAGGAAGAAAGATATTGAGGACGAAGTAGCAGTAATGTTCTCTTAGCTCGCCTATCTTTCATGCGAACATATCCTACTCTGGCAGAAAGTGAGGCAAACATCATGGCAATGCCTGGCCTGGCTCTGTCATAGTGCTACCAGTGGAGTCTGGTTGTAGTTAATGTGAGAAGTAGTCTTTCCTTTACATATCTAAGAAAAAATCGAAAAAGCCTAGGCCATGACATCATAGCATTTCCATTTATAATGTAATATCATATCATTATATCGCGCCCGCTCTCTCTCTCTCTCTCTGTGTTGGTTGTTGTTCAAGAAAGGAAGCTGTGGCTAAGGCTGCATTAGTAATGTAAAGCATTTACTAGCTACGAGTGTGTGCGTTCTAACATACAACACTAATGTTTACTCGCAAAGCATAATAGGTGGTAGTTCATTTCGTATCACATATTTCTTTTCCCTGTACATTTTGCGGCGCAGTAGAATAGCTTATAAAATATATTCCATATGCCTGCATTATCTAGTTAGGCCTATTTTGCAGGTACGTATTAGTAGCTAGGATTAGGGATAGAAGTACTGATACATGGCTATAATACCTGCAATAACTTATATTTATTTTTCTACCGGTGTAAGACTCTCCTACCGCAAGTCTATACACATTTGTATATGAAAGTAAACTGTGAAAGAGAAATAGTAGTCGTGGAGAGAGAAAGAGTGCGAGTGCAGTGAATTTTTCCTTGCCTTGCTTTACTTACATAGTTTGGGTTTGGTTTCGTTTACCTAGTTTTATTTTGCGGTGTAGCTATGTTATGTGCCATGGCTTGGCCTGCCTGCTCGCTATGACATTAGTGCTAGTGGTGGTGGTGGGTCGTGTCGTGAGAGTTCTTTCATTTCGTTGTCGGTCGATGTTGCTCACACAGAGAGAGAGAGAGAAGTAAACGAGCTAGCTGTTTTCGACAGTCGACTCAGTCTCTCCACTCCCTCGACGAAATAAATGAACGATGTGATACGAGAGAGACTCAAAGGTACTTACTTGACTGGTGTTCTGCACTGTACAGCTCCAGCACACACACACACACACACACACACACACACAGAGGCAATGTTGAAAGTGATGGGATGATGGGAATCGCACGGTGCTATGATGTGATGACAAAGTAATATCGAAAATATGAGTGAGAGATGTGATACTACTACGTACACAAGATAATGCTGTATATACATATGGTGGGTGGTATATAGGTGCTTACCGAAAAGTAGTAAATATATAAGAGGGAACCCTAAGACGGTCAAATGTGCCCACATAATATTATTGTATAGGTATATAGGGAACAAGCGACTACTTCTACAGTACGGCTACTACAGATAGGATTGGAGCTGTGCTGAAAAGGGAGAAAATGAGATGTCTGCTATATAGTAGATAAGTATTAAGGTGGTGTGGTGTGCCACTGTACAGATAGATAGTGGATTGGAACTCGAGAGTCGTAAGTAGTAATAGATATTCTGTGTGTGCTATTTTTCGTACGTAATACCTGTCTGTGAGCCCTATACATTAAATTCACATCAAATAGTTAGATGGATGAATTTTTGGTCGCTGTTAGCGGAGAATGGATTGAAATGGATGGATAGATGATAGAAGTGGATGGGTATTAATCGAGTAAATGAAAATTCCATCTCCACAGTTGTATGCAGTTGTACTTACGTACGTAGGTTCTGCTGTGTGTGTAGGTGTGTGTGTACCCCATGCAGCAATCTAGGCTCGCTCTTTCGCCGTCTACTTACTAGTACTGCTATATATGTACTGTACAATGCTGCTGCTGCTGTGGAGCTAGCCCTGGCCAAGGCAGAACTCGGGTCTGCTGCCTCTGAGCCGTGCCAAGCCAATATTCTGTGGTTGGTATGCCTTTGCCGTTTCCGTTCGTTTCCACGCTTTCCCTCATTTCCCTCGTTTTATTCACATTGTGTGCTCAGTCCTGTCCTGTTGTCTACAATCTGTCCATTGATTTCATTTCACTCACTACCTTCATTTGGCCCTTTCCTCCTCTCCCTTCTCTCGCTCTTGCTCTCACTCTCACTCTCTCTCTCCAATTCAATAGTGGATAAAGCTTTATCTTGCTACCACTTTCTACCTTACAATGATATTTCGTGATTGCATATATTTGAGTTATTGGTTGGCAGTCGAGCAAGTATTTACTACTAATAGATACTCCTACGTAGTTTCTCCGATAGCCTTCCAGGCGGACTGGGACTGGGCTCGACGATTTTTGTCATCCTCTCTCCCATAGAAATGTAGCTTTTAGGTAGGAGCTGTGTGTATGGTTTCCCGGAAGAGTTCCCCAACAACTATTATTGGAAGTTGTAAGAGCATAATTGCAAGACTGTGGACGACGATTATTAGTAGTTGCTGGTTGATAGTCGTATATAGTAGTGGCAAGGAGAGTGCATGGAAGAGGAAATGTCTATGGAAGGGGTGATGATGATGATGATGAAAAGTGGCTGAATTCGCCTTGAATTGACTTAAGTTTGCCGCCTGCACTGCCCAACGTTTCTCAGGGCTGGTTTCTCAGCTCATAAAAACACTAAGGAATTGTTCTGCTGACTGCGTCGAGTCTGCTGAGAGTCTACTCTCACTATTCTCACTCAGTCCACAGTCCGTCTCTCTTTTACTAATATAATGTACGAGTTGTGAGAAATCGATAGGATCTTTCATGTTTAATGTATCGAGCGCATTTATTCTTTCTTTTTCCATCCATTTCATTTTTCTAAAGCAAAGTAACTTCCCTCGTTCAGCTGACTGAGCAGAGTTGACTTTGATTTCCTCTTTCATTCGTTTCGAACTGGGCGGTAGAGAGAAAGTATGGAGAGAGAACTTATTATGTATACATAAAAGCTAATGTATAAGAGTCGACCAGACCGGACAAGTGTAGAACCAGACCAAAAAGCCAGGAGGAGAGAGAGAGAGTGAGTGAGTGAGTGAGTGAGTGAGAGGAAACCATAGTAGGCAAGTTTAGGGTTTAGTTTGAACAGTGCAAAGTTGTATTAGTTGTAGTAGCGTGGCATGTGGTACTATGGGAAGTGAAAGAGAGAAAGTAAGCGAGAGTAGTGAATGAGTGAGAGAAGGGAGAGAACTCTGAGAAGCAGAAAGAATGGAACTGTGCAGGCTTGCCTGTACAAGTCTGTACATTTGTAACCACTCTGTGTAAGAAGCTTAAAAACGGATCGAAGACTTCCATACATTGCATCACTTATATAACTAGGCTCCAGATCTATGCTTTTGTATAGTGACTGAAAGGGGAAAATGGCAGAGCCAGCTCACTTACCTCTAGACAGTTCAGTCTACCTTAGAGTTCAAGGTGGAAATCTGGGAAATAAGCTCGTACTATGTACTATCTAGACGTCAAATAAAAATCAAAGGACGGTGGAGCCAATTCTCAGAAGAAAGGTGACCTGCTGGTTTGGTTACTAATGGCCGTTGACATGGTTGTTCTCTCCTGTCCTGTTCTGTCATGTCTTCAACCATGTAGCAACCAGTACCATCCATTGTATAGGCAATGTATCGTGCAGTTTAACTGATCTGGTGAAATGATATGTACTACTTACTAGAACTAGAACAGCCATATACATTTCTTTTGGGCTTGTTGGCGAAAGAGACGGTTAAGCAGGAATGTCAGTGTAAAGTGGTCGATCATTTAGTAAGTGCTTAAATATAGCCTGGACAGAAGTACTTTGGTGTAACAGTCCAGTCGACTTGTATTTTTATTACTGTGAACTGTAAAAGCGATTTCTTTTTTTTTGGGAATTGATATCGAATGAATCCATTCTACTTTATTCCCTTTCTCATAAGATTACCTATGCTTACACAGGAGGATTTTATACACGGAGAATATGTGAAGTGAAGTTCACCTTGCGACGATGACGGAGGTAGAAAAGCTGTTTTGGCTGGTAGCAATAAAAGAATTGTGAGTACCAGAAGAATTGACATTGCATGTATTGGAATAGAGAGCAGAATTCCTTTAAGCAGAATGGATGTGAGGAGTTAAGTGCTGTAAGTGAACGTACCACTACACTTATCCTCCAGCGTATTTATAAGTATGAGAGAGAGACAGCGTCTACCATTATATTTTATCGGTGTCCGTCCTTCCATTGGTTTTCGCAGCATTCTAAATGTGAATGTTGTATTGTCCGGCTTTTTCAGATGACATGATGCCGATTGCAGGGTATTATGGGATATTATATGGGCATTTCATTACAAGGGATTGCTCTGTTTGCCACTGCAGCAGAGAGCTAGGTAAGCAACCTTCTGCCATGTTATATGTATGCGCATTAGTCTACGATCTACTGCTAAAGGTACATTCTACTACATACAGCATGCACATGATGAAGTGTAGGGTTCGGATGGTAGGACAGCAACTACACACGAAGAGAAAGGACGACATTCACAGAGAAGAGTGTATTATAGTGTGTAAGTACCACGGGAGCAGCGGTTTGCCGTTCCCCTGTCTCTATTTGCTGTTTCTCGTTTCATGGGCTGAAGAGTCTGATAGTGGTAGTAATAGAGAGTTGAGCTGTTGTATTATGCTGTACAAGGAAATAATACAGCAGTAACGCCTTATACTCGTATGTGTACGACGACAAATAGTATAAGTGAAGTAGAGAGGAAAAAAAGCTAAGGCAGTCAGAAGAGAGTGTGAGGTGACAAATGAGGCAAGGCGTTGGGTAGCTCGCCACTTTCTCTTGGTTTTTATGTCTCTCATCATATTTTATTCCTCTTTGTTCATTTCTTCATACAGTTTATGCTTAAGAGGGCTATTTGTCGTCGTTTGTAGTTACACGTTGCGGGGGTTTCTCTTTTTTCAGAATTTAACTTGTACCATTTTATGCCTTTTTCTTATCTCTATCTGGTTCTCTGTCTCTCTTTCTGGTTTTTATTCGGTATTGTCCGTGAATGGGCCGCCGCCCTCCTCTCCACTCTCTATCTTTCTTTTCATATGCCAAGAAAATTCCCCCACTTCACTATCTACGATTGCCAGCATTGTTTCATCGTCTAGCATATACGGAGTGAAATGGTATGAGGGGATAAGATATAGAGTGCTAAAAGAGGAGATGACACAATAAGAGAGAACAAATGCAAAGTCGTAGTGCAGACAAGCACAGTACACGATTCCACATCAGAAGGAAACGAAGCAGGTCAGGCCAAAGGATAAAGAACAAGTAGTCACTAGTTAAGACCAAAACAGACGGTCTTCTTTCGTTTGGTGTCCTCGAATAGTTTTTTTCCCTCTCTCTCTCTCTCTTCTCTTTGTACTGTCGTCGTCGTCAGTATACTCCGAGCAGTTGAGTAGTAGTACTCTGGGAGTAAAAGAGATGAGTGTTGAAGTTTGTCCCGTGAAGAAGGAAGAGAAAGAGAAAGGAGGCGGATTCATGTCGCTGGTGAAAGTTTCCTTGCCTTTTTTGTTTTTTACAACTGCAACTTTCTCCGTGTTCTGTTCCTATAACTGTACGTCGGCTTGTCAGCCTTTTGTTTCATTTCATTGTTTCGTTTGATATGGTTTACTTTCTTTTTATACCTTGCCATGTTCTTCTCACAATATATATATGCATACCATAATAACTATATATAAAATGGAGCGGGAGCAAAAGAGATGAGAGAAATGACGAGCTATTCTTTCTCTCCAACTCTAACTCTTTGCAAAGGAGAGAGAGAGAGAGAGAGAGAGACGGGAAAGTATACTCTGTACGACGACTACTGTATGCTCTTTTCTAGTGGCGGTACTTCACTAACAATAGGTCGAGTCGAGAATGTTGGAGGCAGGGGTTGAGCGTATTTGTGGGCACGTTGAATCGACTATTTTCTATCTGCACACAGCCACACATAGTTTGGAGTTGACTTGCAATGACTTGCCTTGACTGGGACTAGAGTTCAGATTAGTGGCTTGACAGGAGTTGAATGAAAGCAAGACAAGATGGAATGTTATGCTCCTCTCTGTGCTGTTTTGTTTCTCTGCAGGAGCACACACGGACAGAAGTGAATGTACATACTCGCTGAAAGTTCCAAACAGTCTTCAATCCTAACGTAACCAGTTTAGTGTACATAGTTTGTTGGTTGCTTAGTTTGCTAAGGTCGTTTCGTCGTCTTTTTGAGAGTTTTTCCTAAGAACGAACGGTACTGCTGCTTCTGCTGCTGCTACTGCAAGTATGATGGGCGCCTTCACTGCATGTATGTATACTGAAACACACACACACACAGAGTGTATTGAGCCGAGCAGAACAGTACCTTGGCGTATCCTCGTCACAGGCTTTAATCTAATGGCAATGGAGGTTTTTGCTGACTTTGTTATGGTTATGTTGCACATTAAAGACTAAAAACCCACCATTGGGTATACTTCCTATCCCTGTAACAATGCTCGCAACGGCACCCGGTTTTCATGAGATAGCTTCTATTTTAGTTGAGTTCAGTTGGATTGGATTGGATTACATTACATAACATTTTCGTGTTCTCTGTTGGCTTGCTTGTCTTCTCTCACTACTAGCATTGCTCTCTAAATATGTATATAGGGCTATAGTGTTCGTCGTAACTAGTGGCCACATAACTGGGTAAAGTGAAAGTCCCTTCTAATGGTACCCCTCTCTCTTTCTGTCTGGTAGGTAGGTACTGCTAGTACACATTATAGTATAGTGGTGGTCGTGTCTTGGCAGGTTTGAAGCTCACATTTGCTTCGCAGAAGTTTTGTTTTATGCACGTAAGTAGATGGGCACCTATGATGGTGGATGTTGGCTGGCTGGCGGCTTCAGATATGTGATGGTTATACACTGTTGGCTAGACTATGGCATAGTATTTTATATTATATTGCATTTTCCTTCTCTCATGCGTATTTACTACCTACTTGTGCGCCTACCTTCTTATACATAATATGAAATATAAGTAGCCTATGTATACTACTATATATAGTGATTTGGGAAGGAGGAGGCACGAAAGAATAGAGAGCCTGCATTTCGTCTGCTGAATAGAATACGGTGATATAATATAAAATAATGTGTTATGTTCGCTGGGATGGAGAGGATGCAATGCAGTGCAGAGTAATACAAGAGACTACTGCTGTGGTATAAAATGAAAAGGAATACAATAAAGGAGAAAAGCTTGTACATTATATAGGGTGTAGTTGTGCCGGTGGTGGGAGCACTAGTGAATTGTGGATTGAGGAGGTTGGGAATATTTCTTTCCGCCGCGCCACGCCAGTTCAAGTTGAATTTGAAGTGCAAAGGAAAGGAACGCAAATAATTGTCTTTACGCCATGCCTTGCAGTCGTGTTGAAAGCAAAGCCAAAGGCAATACTCACAGTAATATTACTTAAAATGGACGAGGACGGTTTCGTGCCACCCAAACCACTTGCTTGTTCGTGGAAGTAGTAGTAAGAGTGGTGTGGTAGCGGGAAGGCATAAGCAAAGAGAGTGAGGTATGTTTTAGACTGTAGCCATGACGGGTTTGTGTGGCACGGGAAATAACAGCTAGGGAGAAGCCACAAATATTTCCGGAATTTGAGAAATTCGCATGAATTATGCAAATTTAGAGGATAGAGTGGGCTGGTTGGTCGGTTTGGTTAAAAGGCCTGGTTTGCAAAGGTTTAGCTTCTTATGGGATGAATGGTGTATGGGCTGAGTTGAGCTTTTATGTTGCTCTGTGTTATGGTGAGGTTATGTATATACTAGGAGAGGAGAACAGAGTGAGTGAAGTGAAGTGGTGCTTTCTTTCTTCCATTCTGTAGTATATACATAGTAGCTGTAGTAGTATATAGGATAGGTTGGCAAAGTCACCTTTGAATTACATTGAAAGCGCAGACGGCAAGTTGTTACCATTATGAGCCGGCTGGATGGGTTGAGCAAAGATGAGATGAGACGGGAGTACCCTCTAAAGATCCATTCACCAAGTGGGCAAAAATATTTATTGTTGACGGCTATATGTACTAGACTGACGTGGTTCTACCCACCGAAAAGACAAGTGCACCACAGTACACGTAGTATTAGTACAGTAGAGTGAACTGAAGAAAGTGTTCTGTGGTTAGACTTGGGACAGTAAATCCAAATGAAAAAGTGTAGAGAAACATTCCATTGCTGTATTCGTGTAGAGAGTGTATACAGTCATCTCTTAGGCATCCTCATCCTTATAAATACTAAGTACACAACAACAACATCAAACACTTAATATAATCTCAGACGCTTATGCATGTGATAGGGCGAGTTTGTGTGTACAAGGTATGCGGATCTAGTGCACAGTCAGTGTATATTGCCACAGAAGAGTGACTACGAACTAGGGATTTCTTTTTTCAATGCAGTGCACAGAGTTGAACTTAAATGTAGCACGTACGTACATATAGCTAGTGATTATGTTCAGGCTTGTTGGGTTGTGGTTGTGGTGGGGATGGGCTCGTCTTTCTCGTAAAATTTCCATCTCACAGATTTTTTTTTAATTCCATCTCTAGAGTGAGTGTTTACATTACTCACCGTGGTGCACAGACACCATATATAACATTGTAAAGTGAATCTTTATTCTCTGTCTGCTTGTGGGTATAATTTATGTAGGTATTTTTACTCTGCATTACATTACCTAATGAGCCAACAGGTGAGAATGACTTAATTGGATGATAAATGCCACTTTATCTCACCACATTTCAAAGTACAGTGTTTTGTTTTGACATTTATTTGGCTTGCCTTACTATTAACGTTGCTCACGATTATTCCAAGTGTTCCTCACACACAGTTATTAGACCCATGTCATGTAGACCGTTCCTTTTTGTGGTAAATACTGTATGTATGCTAGCATTATGGAGATAGAGTGTGAGAGAGAGAGAGAGGGAATAGTGTTTTGTGGGAAAATGATACGTGAGCAACATCCCCTTCCTCCTCAGATTTAAAAAGAAGACATTAAAAAGTTCGAAGTGAAGACGATGTGGAGGGGAACGCATTTTTTTTCCTCGGGAGATTAATTGCTATGGGGAACGTATGCCGCATGTCACCTCACACAACCACGAAACGAAAAGATATCTTCACTAGTTTCGTATTCTTTGTGTGTTTGTGTGTGTGTAGTGTGTATACATTCATATACACTGGTACGCTCACGCATGAGAAAAATAAAAGGTATTATCATTATCATCTCCCTTTCAGCCAGGCCAAGTCAGACATGACAGTCAAGATGAAGGCAACCAAGCACATGCCAAGTGATTCACTGTATGACGCAACTAGCAGAATGAATGAAGAAAGGAACTACTTCCACTACGCTTCGAGTGCTTTATATTTGTATTCTGCTATTAAATAGTAGTGGATGTCACCTCGGCTCAGCCTTTGCGTGTATACTTTGTATATATGTATTATGTATACACTACAAACAAGTGAACGTACACAAATGAACGAATGTCACAGTCGATAATAATATACACACTAGCTAGTATGTAGAACCGTATGGCCAACAAGAAAAGTATATAGAAGTGATACACCTAGTAAATACACTATTAAAATAAGCTACACTGCTATAAAGTATATAGACTGTATCTCGTCGTCTCCTTTTCTAGCGTGTGAAGAGTTGAGAAGAGCGAGCCCATTTTTTCATAAGCTCGTGCAGCCTTTCGATTCGACACAGAGTGGTGGAGTATGTCCATTGAAAATGTTTTCCTCTTCCTACACTTCAATCCAATCCACTGCACCGCGTCAACGTCAACTCTAAATAAATAGATAGATGAGATGAGGAATGACAACACAGCAAGAAAAACCTCTCTCGGCTCAGGATTGAGCCAAGCGCATAGTGAACACGGAACATAAGTCGTCGACGACGACACGACAGTTGTTAGCGGAGAGGCTATGTAGGTGGGTGCCTTGTACTCTCGAGTACAAGTAGGTACGCCATTCAGCAGAATGCAAAGAGGGAAAGACTGATGTAAGTGTCCAAGGGACAGGGACAGTGATGACACGTTGTTGAAAATTATGAGGACAAGGGGAGCTTAGGCTGCCAAAAGTGAAGAGGTCAGAGCCCCATTGAAAATCCTTTCTTGTCTAGTAAATTTTGTGGAAAATGGAAAGTTTCCGTTCGTCTCTCTCTCTCTCTCTCTCTTTCCATGTATGTTAGGCAAGTCTCACTCACACTGCACACAGACTTAAGTAGTATGTATAGCAATGGAGCCTTTGGATGGATTTTGGTTTGGATTTTATTTTACGATGTGCATGTTGTGAGATCTCTGATCTCTCATAGTTCTCTGTGCACAGTTTTCGGTTCAATGCGATTTGGAGAGAGTTTATACATTCTGTATATGGCAATCCAATCGAATGGCTTTTCGTGGCCTTTTGACCCTTTCACACTGTGCACAAGTTGCACACATAGACCCCTTGAGCTGGCCTAACATGTACAGGCAGTTTCTGAAACCTGACTCAATCTTTCCGGCAATAGAAGTAAAAGCTAACTGCTAACTTACGTTCGCACGTACCTCCCAAAATTTTTCTCGTGCACTTCTCTTAGCCCCTTGTTCTTCCTCATGCTCACCATTTCGTTATTACATGCATTACTACTACTTGTTCACATGTTATGCTATGTGGTAGTAGTACTACTCAAAGTTCACTTCAGCTACCGTCCACATACGTGTGTGTGTGTGTGTGTGGAAATTGGGAAAGTCAAAACTCTATCTGTGTATAGTTTAATATCTATAGTCGAGTCAAGTGGAATCGAATGGAGTAGGGGGAATTGACAAATACTACATATATCCTCATCTGATGTCTCTTTATCATTGGAGGTGTAAGTGCCAACATCAGTTTGAGCCACACCAGACTGGCAAGCACCAATTTCTACGGGTTATGTCGTGTCAAACTCACTATAAGCTACAGTATGTGGCAGTATGTACAAAGGAAAGCAGCAACATCCCCTACTACTTCTCCCAGTGTGGCCCCAGTTTACGGAAAGTTACCAAAGACTGTAGAAATTTCTGTAAAGCAAGTTGGTGGTTGTGTTCTGAGACAGAAGAGTAAACTAAACCGCAGGAAAGAGTATATTGCAGTGGCAATCTAACCTAATGTAATGGGATGCCAATGGCCTCCGAATTCCTATTCTGAATTCAGACGAGCACATTACAATATTGCTGCAGATATGATATGACACGATGATGCGTTCTTCTTGGAGGTAATGGTAGTGGAGGAGACTCCCTCCATTATTCTCTTTTACGCATCTGTGGTGTACGTTCTCATGAATATACAGTTTCTGTCGCAGAAGAGAACGAGCGGTCGAATAGTACATAAAATTCTCTGTAGTACTAGCAGTAGCTACATATATTATGTACATGTGTCTGTGAGTAAGAGTAGCTCGTAATACAGTTATTAGTTTACATTACATGTATGAAGGATTTGGATGACATTACGTCCCCATCCTAGAGTATCACTGTGTATACATATGTATTGGCTTTAGAAAAGGCTTTTGTTGAACTCTGAAAACTGGTACTAAACTATTTGTAGTGTTATTTTCTTCTGTGTGTGTGTATGTACACATGATGTGTACACATCACAGTAACTGGCGTGTGGGTGCGTGGCCAGACAAGGCCAGACCACAGAAAGGCATGCAGGCTCTTTCTTGTGTGGTGGTGGGAGAAGAGTTTTCGTTTCGTGATGCTTCTTCGGTTTACGAAGCTGCAGATGTGGGTAGCCGATACCTTTACAGAAGAAACAGACAACAGACACACTACACGACTACACGATCTTGAATGCTAAGGATAAAGCGTTTATTTCTGCGTTGGCTTTTTAGACTTTGTAGTTTTCTTTGGAGTAAGGCTGCTTTCTGCCATTGTATGACATGCTTTGTGCGTAACTATTTGATGGGAGCAGCTCACGGTTGCATTGCCTACCCTCATCTCTCTCTTTCTCTCTCACTTGCAATTAAAATAGTGGCCTGTAGTTAGGAAGTTCGCTGTAAAACAGAGAAGTAAAACTAAACTGAAAACAAAATGAAATAGCTCTTTCTGACTGTTGGTGCTTGGCCAAAGTCTTGGTAAGTTTGCCTGGTGGCTTGGTTTTGACTCGTACTCATTCTTTTATACAATTATGTAAGGATACCTTGTTAGCTAGGTATACAAGCATTTGTATGCGTTTGACTTTGGGCCTATACTGTGGTATAATGACTATAGGTTCTCTCTTTTGTTGATAAAGTTCTGTATACGAATTTAATCCTCGATTGGATACATACTCGAGAGTGGGTATGTATGTAAGTAGCTACTAGTTTAGTTTCCTTATCGGTTAGACGTGTGGCTTTCTTCGCACTACCGTCTGCACAATAGTGCAAGGTACATGTATTTGGGAGTAAGTATTTCAAAAGTGCTCTCTCTGCACGTTGAAAGTTCATAGGATACCTGCAGGCGGTGGAAATGAATGGTAGGGCACTCTCGAATTTTATATCTCTGTTTCGCTCTCATTTCACCAGATTCGCATTCATACCTAGGCTCTTGGAAAAGTTGATAGTTGAAGGCTGTGTTGAGATGTACGGGGAAGAACTGAAGACTTTTCTTGTTCTAAGAGAGAGAGAGAGAGACAGGGAAGAAGCCGGAAAACTTCTCATCTATACTCATTTCATCTCCGCTCTTTTCCTCTTGTTTTGTCTCGCTTTGCCTTCTTTTCGTTTCCTTGTCGTCTTTTTCTGACTGAGCTGAATTGAGTTGAGGTTGAGTTGAAGATGAGAATGTTGAATGGGCAAAGCAGAGCAAGACAGGGTCGAACACAAGAGAGCAGAAAGACAGAGGGAAGCGAGAGAAAAAGTCCTATCTGTCTAGCTTGTGAGTGAGCACATCCTCCTTCTACGGAAGGCGAAATAGAGTGAGAGACTAGTACACAGAGAAAAGTCAGCGAGAATAAAGAGAAGAATCGAGCATAATAGAAAAGGAATTGAATGAGAAAACTGAACTGCGGATGAAGAAGAATGGAGAACAACAGTCGGGGACGTCGTCGCTCTTCTAGTAGAATTGCGTGGATTGGCTTGAGATGATGCGAGCGAATCGAATGCCTACCTTCACGTTCAGGGTGTACTATTACATACATTCATTGCTTTTAAAATATCCACTCTCAATATTCGTAAACTTTGCGTATAAACTAGACAAAATATAGGTACCATGCCATAATACACCTAATCTACCACAAATTAATATTTGTGTTTTCAATTTAATTATTATAATGGGTGTTAATCATACGAACAACTCATGTAGTACAAGTGTAATTGTAATGTACGTAAGTACAGACTGAGTAATCCAATAAAAGGGTTTTCGAGATTAATCATTACCCTGTAGAGGTGTTAGGACATATTATTAGCAGAAATGACTAGTGCTAGTCATCTTTTTCGTAGGAAATACCACTGAGTAGTCTCCATTGTTTCGTGTGATACTCAGCAGGGCATTGTATTATAGTGGGAGAAGTACTTGGGCCCGGGCAGACAGCCTTTCACTTACACCACAACAGAGAGTTCAGAAGGCAGCACAGAGCAGTCACTCATTCACATCATATGAAATCTCTTAAGATGTGTTTTGTTTTCTGTTTTCCGTTTGATTTAGGCTTATCGTTCCATTATATCTCAATCCCAGTGGAACACACCCAAAATGCTTAGCTGAACCGGTGATGGTGGTGGTGCGGTGTGGTGAGTTTCTTGTGTGCTCGTCTATTCTGCTGCTCTGCCGACTCTGTGCTATTTCCTATTAGGCTAGAGGCAGGGCTGTTGCTAGAATAAAAGACTGACGTGAAGCGTACCTACCACTGCTGGAACAGATCTATAAACAAGATAAGAAAAGACGCTCATTTCCACAGAACAGCAGAGAAACGAAGCTGGGAGATTGGGCATAGTGTCAAATTATGACTGCGTTTGACACTTCAAAAGATGTCGTAATGATGAAGCTGAGGTTGCGAGCGAAGGGCAAACCAATGGAATGGGAAACCGCCGAGAGTGAAAGGTTTTCGTCTGGTTTCCACGCTCAACCTATCAGAAACAAATCAAAATCAACCGAAATTCTCCGGCAAGGAAACCAGACAACTACATACTCTGGCGAAATAGCTTTTATTTATTGTTATCTCATTTGGACGGGTCCGGTGGTGTTGCATGCTAAAGCCACAAGGATGCACGGCAATATATTATATAATACAGTCATCGTGGAAGAAAGAACAAAGTGATAGTAAATAAGTATCAACTGTAACTAGTGCTACTGCTGCAGAAAGTAAACGGATAGTGTCTCTACCTGGCTTACTATTACGTGTACGCACATAACATACATTACTTATGTAGTGGAAATAAATGTGGCCAACTTTTACAGCAACGGAAAAGTCAATTGGTACGAAGGGAAAAGAGAAGCAGGTTATGTGTGGTAGAAACTGATTACAGAGGAAGTAATGCTAGCTACTACATATGTATACTATGTATATGTTCGTAGAATACATGCGAAATTTGCCTGCACAACATATACATAGTACACGTGTCAGTGTTATGTATTTAATTATAGAAGTAAAACAAAGTGCTTAATCTCATTGTTTATTGTGTGTATGCTGTACGTGTTTCTTATGTTTCAAGTGAAACACAAGTAGCTTGTGTGATCGAGAGCGTTTGTACGTTTATTGATAAACACATCTGGATGCAGTAAGGGTGTTATTTGTAGTTGCTGTACTAGATTACAATTATGTACTAGTGGATAAGTGAATAATGGTATTTACATATTATGATGTTTAAATTGAATCCGATTATTTTTTTACTACTTTTAAAAGTGATTGTGTAAACTTATCAACAGATGTATGTATTACGTAACCATTTTTTTACATTCGAATTCCGTATTTACTGGTTACTTATTGTTAGTTGCACCTCTGCGGCAAAAAATTCTGCACATTAAGAATCAATTTGAAATCATAAAATACGTTTTCAGATAAGAAAAATTGTTTGCAAATCATTACAAGTTTAAAATGTCTATAGTAATGGAGCTTGAAAATTCGAGAAAGCAAAAAATTCCCCTTGGGAAAAAAATCGGTGTGTGTTCC
Source organism: Plutomurus gul (assembly GCA_019776185.1). NCBI lineage: Eukaryota > Metazoa > Arthropoda > Collembola > Entomobryomorpha > Tomoceridae > Plutomurus > Plutomurus gul. The sequence continues at coordinate 3,072 of JABASC010000897.1, read as the reverse complement.
GTTACACTTGTATAGTTTGGGCGGTTTGTTCTCAAGATGTTATTTGTTTATACAGCGGAGCAAGATATCGTGTTATGAGCATATTATAAAATAGTGCATAAGCATGTGTACAATTTGGTTTGGTAATAGAGCTCTCCACTCCTATCCACAATCCACAACGGTGGCAACGGTGATCACAATCAAAGCCAACATGTAATGTCTACTGTTTGAGCAACATATGTTACGGTACATATAAATAGAAACGCCGTAAGGAGGTCGGCGTATTATGATTGTGATTATTATTGTTCCACTGACATTATTCTCTCTCTCTCTCTCTCGTCGATTCCCTTAAGTTGATAAGGTTTGCTTATATGTGGGGCTGTATGTGTTGTATAGTATCTGTTCTGTTGTAGTAAACCACTATATGAGAAACAAAGGAAGGCGTTGGTGGTAGGCCTCATACGTCAGCCAGTGCCAAAACCAAAGGTGGATTCGATTTCACTTGACTGTGCACTACCACCGGCCACCTTCGCCCATATATACACTTATATAGAATGACGAGGAGCCTACATAAAGATGTATAGCACTTAGAACTTACAAGGCGAGCAAGCATCTCAATTGTATAAAATGAAATATGAGAGGGTAGGAAAATAATGTCGGCAGTGGTGTTACTTCTCTCAAAAGGGGAGAAAGTACCTGTCGGTACTCTGTATAACAAGTAAACTGCAAGGCGTCGCTTGTACAAGCACTATCTATGTTTTAACTGTGTGCCATATGTATATATGTCAAAATTGCTATACTTTGTATAGACAAATAAATTACAGGTCTTGTTACAGTAAATATGCCTATGGAAGGGGAAACCGAATGTGGTTCGTGTTTCATAGAAGGCGGTGAAAGCACAACAGATTGAATGCATTCTCATATATGCGGTACAGTTGTACAGGCTGCTGTACTACTTTGCTTTGTCGAGCAGCGAACAACAGCGGAAAATTGTATTGGAAAGGTGGTATGGTGTTTTGTTGGGGAGACTCGGAGAAAGGAAAACTACTACCAGTACATATGGTATTTGTATGTACGTGTTCGGTTGCACTTCGTATAAAATTTGTTATACTATACTACATAGTACCTGAGATCATGTATATGTAGTACAGTGTTATATTGTAGTAGTGGTTCTACTGGTATTGTTTCTTAACTTCCGTGCATTTACTACATACTTACCTTAGCGTTTACCAGCCCAAAGTCAAGTCGAGGAAAGTGGGTAGTGATTACGTTACATTACATTACACATTGAGCTGAATTGAATTGAATGGAATTGCATTACTTGGGTTGTAGGTAGGAGAGATCTGATCGTATTGCAATGTAGGACGACTACTACATGACTCTCTCTCTCTCTGGCTTGTTCGCTCGCTCGCTGTTTCTGGTGCAGTAGTACATGAAGCTCGGCGGGTGGATGGAGAATAGTGGGCAAGCATGGACTCTATCCACTACTGTATACTGTGGCTGAGCCCTCTATAAATAAAGTAATGGCTTGAGCTGAAGTAATGTGATGTTGTAGTTGTAAATAAAGAAGGTACAATATCGGCCCGTAGACCACCCTATACGTATATAGTAAACAGTCAACAAAAGTGCTTTCGTGTAAGCCTCTGAAGTTGACTTGGTTAGTAAAAGTGAAGTAAGGTAATGTAAAGGAACTCTCTCTCTCGTTTCGTAGGGAGAATTGGGTATGTAGGTGCCTACGATACTTTACATTACAACATGGTTAGTTTGGTCTGAGCCAGTTTGCTTCATTGCTCTCTCTCTCTCTCTCTCTTTCATTCCCTTTCTGTGGATACCTTGTGTCCTCTTCTCTCTCCTTTTCTCTTTTGTTTTGTATTTACATGTATCTTGACTTATTTATTTAGTTGGTGCTTCTCGACCAGACTGCAGAAAACCGCAGTATTCGGGGCGATTTTCCGTTTTTTACTGTGCTAATGTGATGGAAAATGATATTACTAATGGTGTAGCTATCTGTGTATATAGGATTTTATGTAATTTACGTGCTTTCCGATACCATAGCGGTATTAAGACGGATACTATTAATGTACATGCATTGCTTGCTGGAGTCTAGGGTTGTGTCGTTCTTGCATTAATTTGAATTTCTACATCATAACACACAAATTTATGTGTTTTACTGAATGTGAGTTATTAAGACGGATACTATTAATGTACATGCATTGCTTGCTGGAGTCTAGGGTTGTGTCGTTCTTGCATTAATTTGAATTTCTACATCATAACACACAAATTTATGTGTTATACTGAATGTGAGTATAAAATAATATGGTGGAATTTGGCAGTGGAAGGAAGACTTAGGCCAAGATTAGCAATGAACGTTCCTATGTATTGTACGGAGCATATTATATAAAAGAGGAAATATGTACTGTAATATTCGTAAGGGCTTGGATTAGGTAGCATCCCATTTCTCCAATATGGTCAAGTCAACACTTTCAACGAAATTATTCTCGTTTCTACACTGCAACGTGCTGCACGTGCATAATCTCCAATCTATTATTACTATCGCACATAACAAACATTTTACTTACCTGTTAGATATTGAGTATATATAAATACGGAAAGAATGAATTAAATAAACGGCGAGCTTGTTGCAAACAACATACTAAATAGACAAATACAACAAATAAAATTTTGTTCAATGAATAGTTATTTTACTTTGTTAATTGCATGATCAACGTTCGGTTTTCAATAGTTTAATGGATGAATGCTAACAGTATAGGAAAAATTTAAGAAAAAATATGTCTAAGGAAGAGCCTTGCGTTGGTTTTTGGTTTGCAGGGGAAATGAAGCGCAATCGGTTTCTTTCCTGGTGTTTTATTTGTAAGCTGGTCGGTGTGGTTGAAAAAGCACTTTTTGCCTTTTGTGGACGGGATTTGAGACAAGTTATGTGTTGGCTTGTGTGGTGGTATTAGAATTTCCGAGTAAAAAACACGTATAAGTGTGGCGGAAAAGAAAGAGATGCTAGTCTAAGGGAGACGGGTATAGCCCCCATAATAATAATGCAGTGTAGTCATCATGCCGAGACTTACCATTTTGGGTAGG
>JABASC010000896.1:0-30148 GCA_019776185.1 Plutomurus gul | reverse complement strand
ACTTTTTTTAAATAGCACAAAGGAAGAAATGGTTTTGCTTTATTTAAAAGATGAGTCTTAGGTAATTTATAGCAAGAGTGTGTATAATCAGTCAACATAAGTAAAAATATGTAACATGAAAATAATAATTAATTTTCATTAGAAGTTGGCTCCTCAGAACCGTCCGACATCTGAATGATTGTAGTATTTTGGCTTTCCCCATCAGAATAAATGTGAACAATATCTTTCACTTTTGAAGACGGAGGTATTACAGCGGCCAAGTCTCTTATTAACAAGCTTACGTAACCGAGACTGAAAATTCTGAAGGCAATTTCTACAATGAGTGAAATCGGATACAATTGTTCCTCTTTATAATCGCCAAACTGAAAATGGAGTGCAAGGTAGAAGAAAGAGATGAGTAAAAGAAACACAGAGTACTTTCTCCAAAGTGAACAACCTTGAAGTGTTCTCTTCGGATATTCACATATCTGAAAATAGTAAGTTCACAATGTAAGGTAAACATGTAAACATGTTTTTCACTATAAAATTTAAAATTTTCACCAAAAAAGTGCTCCAACCTTGTTAGTATGGAGTATGAGATTTCGAGCCACAATCAATTGACACAGTGCAACCAGTATGAACACAAACAAAGCAACTATGACTCCGAGTTGTGCGCCCAAATCTGTAAAATGTCAATACATAGCTTATGAATAAGATTTAGCATTATTCTATGAAACTTAAAAATGCTATTTATATTATTCAACAGAATTCCGACATGTATTATTATGTAATAGTCCGCATATACAGTATTACTTAGTAATTATTATAATTAAGGTATTACCAATTGCGTGGGAATATGTAGAAATTTTAACCAATAAATGCCACCCATACAATAGTATAGACCACCCGGCAAAAATCTGCAAGACACAATGTCAAAATTAATTATTATAAATATTAATACAGGTAACAACAGAGGACAGTACACAAAACCAACACCAGAACCTTCTCTTAGATAATAGCACGCCATAACGAATCGAATAAACAAAACTTACAATATCCAAAATTGCGATGACTGTACAATTGCTGGCCCTGTACCACAACTTGGGAGAAATTTGCATCTTGATGAAAAATTCTTCTGACTAAAGAAATTACGAAATTTTAACTTTGGGTAATATTAAATTGTATTCAAATTACAAATTGTCCAAGAGACATTAAAAGCAAAATGTGCCCATTTTGAGTTCTGACATGAGTTTGGGATGCAGATGGAAGAGCGACTGAATGAAAAACGGTTAAGATGGTCGGTTTCAGGCCTGATATTTGTAGTAATTGACAGTTGCTCTACAACATGTTTTATGTTCCGGTGCCAGTTTGATGAGTGATGACAGTGTAAAGGGCTAACATTGGAATATATTTATTGATGCAAATGAGCGGTTGGGCCAACTGTTTTAATCTTGACTTTTGCCAAAATGTCAAAATATTAAGATCGAAGACAAGTATATTCGTTCGTGAATGTTAATAGTATTACTATGTGCGTATACAAGAACACATTGGACCGTGCAAAGATGAATGAGGTACATAGACAGGAATTCAGATGAGGTGGAGTTTCGAGCAAATTTTTCCATTCCATGCAGTTAAACTTGTGTAATAGATAGTGAGAATTGAGGGCGAGAAAGCCATAACAGCAATTCACTTGAGATTTTTAATCCATAATTTTATGTGTGCATACTTGCTCCACTTTTCCAACATGTAACGTAACCCATTAGAAGAAGCAGTGCACGGCAAGTCTTTCTGCATCTGCATTACTTTTTACTGCACTTATGGTAAAAATATCCATGGAAGACGCGCCAGTCACAACTCAATGCTTCTTTAAATCAACGGAATGCCACGCTGACGTTTAGTTTCAATTAAAATCACGTGTACTCATTTATTCATCGTAAATTGCTTTTTTTATATGGTAAAAATATATTTTGTCATTATATAATATTTTAGTACGTTTGTGTAAGTATGTATATACAGAGTAGTATACAGAAGTAAGTATCTTTGTGGTTGTGGTAGAATTGATTTAATTCAGAATACATAACTGCAGCCTCTTATTCTTCCCTGACCCCGGATTCCTGCGGTTGAGGAAATCTCACTGCAAAAAATTGTACAGTTGGGGCAATGTTTGGGAAGTTAAAGAGAATGTCATCGATAAATTTCCCCACATTGTAGATTGCAAATAGTCTCCAGCCTATTTCTGCCATGCCCACAACCGTATACATTACGATGGACAGTTTCGTTTCAGCCGACAGAATATTAGACAGCGTATGAGATGAGATAAGTATGAGATAAACGATTGACCAATTTTGCCACACTTTTGCGTTTCTTGCTGAACTTAATATTTCAGTGTCCATCTGCGCAAAGAAACTTAATCAGACAACATTTTTTTAAACTGTTAACACAGAATCGACAGTGAAAGTCGATAATGGTAATTATTTTCAATGGTTTAGATAATTTACTAATTGTGAATCGCATTGCATTTACCTGTTCAATAGCAATCAGTAATTTTAGTGCCATAGTTAAATGAATAAGAAGGAAACATGTTATCACAACAAACATCAATACCACAACCGTGGAACCTATAAGAAAGTATAATGCCATGATTTCATTTCTATAGTAAATAGAAAGCATCGTTTAGTAATAAACTTTTCTAAAAAGTGTTTACTTTGATTATGTCGAAATTCATCTTCCACCTCGACTTTAGACCGAAAAACTATTTCGCTTCCTCGAAAAATGATGAGAAATAATGGTTGTGCCTTAACAAATAAAAATTCCAATTTATTACTCATCTAAATTTTGTACACATCATGAATACATTCGTGGCATGGTGCATTATCCCATCAAATTAGATGTGTGTACAGAATAAATAGAAAGCAGGCTAGCTTACAATGTCAAAGGATGCAATAGCAGTGACGACCGTTTTCCTATCGAGCGACTCAAGGAAACTCATGGTACAGGTCTGTCTCTATGTGGTTCTCCCTCGCTGCGCTCCACCAGTGCAGTACAGTGTCACTTTCTATTGTGCTCGTTCGCTCAACTTCACTTTCACAGTTATAAACACTGTGTTTGAAGAAATCCAATGTGCTTCCACTATGAAATGTGGCTTCGTAGCCGTCGTTCCGTCCGAGATGTGTAAAAATACGACAATAGGATGCACACTTCGATTTATCCTACACAGCACATGCACTTTTACACAATATTCTTTCTATATAACTGTTGACATGTACATTACGCTATTATAGAATAGTATATAGTTTGTGTACTGTGTATGTGAGTTCCTATTCAACACTTTGCTTAGTGGTAGTAAATAAATTGTACTACGGAGCAGATTCGGTTTATTCCAGTTACTTCCACTGAGCTCGAGTTAGTTGTGTAATGCAATTACACGGTGGAATGAACGTATTTTATCCGTGTCTTTCGTATTCGTGAAAATTCAGTTTAAATTTATGCCAACCGACTCAGAGGCACAGAGAGAGAGAGAGAGGGAGTTCAATAGCTCAAGACAAATTTGAAAGGTCAGGAGAGGACGGCAGGAATTGATACCTACCTATTCGGCGTTGTCCCGTAGTAGAATCACAGAGAAATCTGCGGAAGCTCATGATGATCGCTCGGCTTGTCAGTAGCTTGCAAAAGATCCAGTCACTGTGTTTTCGTATGTACTATTTAAAAGTGTGTAGAATGCCGATGGTAATGACAAGTGCTTGTATCCACTATAGCAAGTGTGAATATAGCGGATAAGTAATAGTTAGTTGGATGGTTAGTTAAAGTGTGAGTGTCAGTGCAACCTACATAACTTTATACATATATTCTCTCAATCGTATCCTAAGGTTGGCGTATTGCCCTACCTTTTGCCTAGAAATACATTTTTAGAATGGTTATATCACGTGTGTAAATCAAGTTGGTGACGTGGCTGCGTTAAAAGTTCTCAGTGCTCTGTAACAGAGCAAGAACTGGTAGCTGTTGTAGTATGTATATCGGAACGGTTTCAGTTCTGGGGCCGCCACTGACGATTCAATTTGATTATGAGATATATGCATTTTATTTCGTGGCAGATAGCATAGAAATGTTACATGTGCGTATTACATGTCATTGGAACTCGTATGGTGGATATCCACAATTTCCCAACTTTTAACGCAGAAATGCTACGGAGAAGAAGAACATATGGAAAGTATGTAGGAACAGTAATGACCATAGTATATACTTTCAAAAATAGACTTTACTTACGCACGAGAAGTTTTCCTCACGCGCTAGATATAATTACACACACACAACAGAGATTTATTACTATGACATAATATTAATATGAAAATTGAAATTTTATGGTATAAAAGTGAGGTCGGTATTCTTGCCCCTCCTCGACGAAAGTAAAGGCTTATGTGTTAGTATAGAATTTCTGTCGGTTTAGGGCGAGTCGTGAATACATTTCTGTAAGTGTTCAAATTAATGTTATAATAAATGTATTTGTGTCACTTTGACTTGTTTTTAGTTCGTAACGGTTATGGAATATAATTCACGGCAGCTGGGTAAGTTTCTTTCAAATTATTCACAAATTCGACAACACGACGCCTCCAGAGTGGCCTGATGAAAAGTTCTGACAAGATGAATAGGATGTAGATCATATACCAGATATTCACTTGGAGGGCGAAAGCCACTGCGGCCAGCTTGCCAATGAGCAGAAACATGAAGAATATTGACCAATTGGCCCATGATGAGGCAAGCTTAATTGCTGCTCGTGGATCGTCTATCTATTAAGTACAATGAGTTTTTTGTTGCACTTGTTATTTATTAGTAAATTAGTTCTAATTTAATTTATCTACTGCAGAGATAAAATAATTGAAATCATTTTCTCCATTTATATAGGTAGACCCATTTGCAAAAACATGTTTTGCAAATTACACTCGGACACTCATAACAGAGTGTAATTCATTAAAATTCACATTTTTTTCAAGGTCAATTCAATGTCATACAACAGGAATGAATAAAACAATAAATAAATGTATGAACTTTGACAGAAAACGTCAATAATGTTTCATTTTCGCGCGCGGAGGATCAGAAACGTAGTCCCTGGAGAAAGCGATTCCAAATATAAATTATTCCGCTAAAAATATTTCCAAAGCCATTAATATAATCCTTACCTCGGAAGCACTAAGAAGCATTACGGCCTCAAAAAGCTGAAAGAAGTGTACTATCACTAAAGCCATAAAGACAATCACCATTCCATCATGCACTAAGAAATACAATAAAGAATTCATTTTATTCTAAAATGTCTACATCAAATTAAATTCAAATTGCCTATCTTCTAAAATGATGCACAATCATTGTAGCATACAGATAACTGGTTCATAAAAAATATAAATTATGTTTGTTTACTTACTTAATTGGGCGTCATCCCTGGAATACGGCAAACAACTTACAAAAGCATGTATACTTAGCGCCATTGAGAAACCAGCATAAGTCTACAGAAATGGAGACAGTTAATTTACATTGTTCGAACAAGGCTTTGGGTAAAATATTTAAAAAACAGATGGTTATAGTAAAATGCTAATATACTTAACTGTTTAGCATAGATTATATTTATTTATATTAGTTTTATTAGTGTACACTGTCACGTGAGTTAGAGTGAATATTACTACATGGTATCTTCCATCACACTTCCGGAAGAAAGAAAGTAAAAAATACCATATCTGCATATGCATAAGAGGTCACTGCTTGGTGCTTGTTCCAAGGTTCTTCAGCCATGAATAAATTTCCAAATGGTGATATCAACGAAATTGTCACAATTTTTTCTCAACTCCAGAGACGATACGAAAATGGTGAAAGTAAACACAAACACGTACGATAACTCAATTCATGTAACAAATATTTCTTGTACCTACAAAGCACACTGCACAACAAATAAAGCACTGTGACGATACACTCGATGTAGAAACTAAACGGGATGAAAAAATTACATGGTACAGCTCTCTTTTCGATTGTATTAGGAAATGGCCATTGTTGCAGACACACTTTTCCACTCTGAGCATTCAAGCAAAGTTTATCCACCACAAACGTATACTTGTGCTTGCAATATTAAACGGATAACAATACAATATATACCTAAATTAAGGTTTGATATAAAAGAATTATTTTTAGCCACAAGATAGAGAATTGAGAGCACAGTGTGTTCCACTAACGTCGCTGGCGCATGAGAAGTAACGTCAAGTTTCCAAAGGGGAAAGTCTTCCTGTGGATTTCATTGTCGTGTGGTAGCTGGCGTACGGGAACTTAATCTTGGCAACCGTACTATCATTAATGTCACTTAGCTCTTCCTATTTTCTGAATTAGTCGAATTTAATTCTCATGCTTCTTCAGCACCATTGACACTTCAGATAAACTATTGCCATGTAAATCTGCTTTTATGGCCATTGGCAAAAAAACCTTATCCGTTTCTTTTATTCCCTGTCACAACATTGGCTCTTGCCATCCAACAGGTTTCCCTATAATCTTTTCGACCATTTACCCATCGGTCTATTCTATTAAAGACGAAATTGTACTGATCTAATTATTGTGTAGTATATACTAGTTTTGATAAATTAATATTTATGCGGTATCAAGATCTATTAAAACAATGAGTAGTAATTTTCTACTCTTTTATTATTCGTTTCTGTATACATATATAGTCGTAATAACATTTTCATAACAATTTTTCTTGGTTTCATTATTCATTATGACATTCTGGTTCAAAACTGACACTATTTCTTCATTTGAGTATTTCATCGTATTTATTATAGGTATCTAACAATATTTATCAATTTGAGTATTTTATTATTGTTATTGTATTACATAATTGGTTACATAATTATTTTTGTTTTGTATTATTGTATGTACATATATTTTAGTTGCATTTAATTTCGGTACGCTTATATGTATTGGGTACATCAGATCATGTTCCACCGCACTTGAAGTACAGGGTAGCACTTTACATTTTCATTAGTAGTTTATGTTATATTGTCGATTGTTATTGTCGAACTGGTATTTAAGGACATTATAGTATTATTGTTGCAGAATGCAATTGGTTGAAATTGTCATTTTTGATTACAAAGAACTCGTTTGTTGCCTTAATTCTTCATATCTAAATACACTAAATGTATGAAGGTAAGTATGTGTAATTGGCATCTCTGTACACTTACTCTATTTATTTACTTCTTAATTTATTAGTGTCTGTGTGAAGTATATTTTTTGCCTGATAGTATTTATGGAGTATGGCAATACAGTAACTTATACTGCTTAATATAGTAAATCATGGTATTGGCAGTTTGTGGACTTTCAAAATTGCATAGTACAGATAATAAATAGTTGTAGATATTGGTTTAGTTATCATCTTCTGAAAAACTACATACATAGAAGAGATGTCATAAAAAATTACCAAGACGGCCGTTACATACTTACTCACTCTTCTACAGAGGTGCCTATCTCTATACTATATATTCTTTTCGTTGATAAAAAATATTATGCCAATAAATAGGTTTCGAAGAACAGAATTTCTCAGACTAAATCCTTGCTGGAAGGATGCACGGTGCAGATAATCTCGTCAATACAATGCAAACTTGGAATATCACAAAAGAAACTATTTTTCCTCCAGAAAACTAAAGTGATTCACGCTAACTAACGGCTATACTGCTCTATGGTCACCAGTCAACAACATACACACAGTGCTGACCAACGAAAAAGAAATTCCATTTGTAAATATCTTGTCAAGTAAAGAAAAAGTGATATTGATTCAACCAGCAGACTCGGTGCCTCTCTCTGTCTCTGTCTCTGTCTCTATCTCTCACTGTGTACTTACTGTTCGTTTGCTTATGGTGTTCCTGTTCCTGTATAATACTTTCATGTCCTGTCCTGTCGCTAGCCCCATTTCCGTGACCACTACCACTACCCTGCTATTTACAAGTACACACAGAGAGACTTTCATGAGAATTTCATTTGAATATTGCAAGTACCCAACTATACTCTTCTCCAGCATGATTTACAAACACACATAGTAGAGACACAGAGAGAAAGAGAAAATCCTTGTCTTCTTGTAAATACAAATACATAATGGCTTTAGTAGCATACAGTGCAGTTTAGTGTAAATAAAGCTACGTAATGCGTACACAAGTGCTATAATATAGAGTATGTACACACGCATACAGACTCTACTCAGAGTGCTATATCTGGAGTGGACGCTAGGAGATATAGTCACTTAAGTTGAGAGTCTGAGAGTATATAACAGAACAGCATCCACATCCGTCTCACATGAATGCTGGCAGCAGCACTACAATATAATACGGAATACAATGAAGAGAGTGAATTGTAGTTGTAGTATGTTGAATCTGTCCACATTTTACGTTACATTACATCCCATTGCATTGCATTCCATTACACAGTCTCGAGTACCACCAAGCCCAGTGTACACACAAACACAACATTACATTTATTACATTCACAGTCATAACAGGACGTTTACATTACTGCTCGTAGTACAAGCAACTCCATAATAATCAGATCCATGACATACTTTCTTTTCAGCTCTTTCGGTTACACTTACAAATAGTAGTCGTCGTATGTAATCGTATAAGTACTTAATATTATTACCCAAGTTTATTATTGTCATCTCACCCTTCTCACTTTATTATTTTATGCTGACTTGACTTCCTGTGACTTTCTCTATTATTTCCTTTCTCCCTTGTGTGGTCTGCATGCATCATTGCCTCCCATCTTCTCGCAGAATACTCTGGTTCCCTAATTTACGTATATTTAACCATTTCCTTGCAATCCACTTACATCTCGTCTAAAAGATACCATAGATAGTCCTGTATTTTTCTGTATGAGGAAATTTAATATATAAATATTTTGCATGCTCAGGGTTTCGTTTGGCGCTTATTTAATATTTATTTATGATAGTATACAATGTAAATATTGCTACTTACGTAATTAATTCTATACTACATGGCTAGGTACGGAAGAGCGTAGTTTTCACTCGCGTTACAGTTTCTACTTCTGCTATTGATGTTTGTGGTGTGATGGTGGCTGTGGCTGTGAGTGTAGCAATGTGGACGAGTGGGACGAGTGGGACGAGTGATGGGATGATGATGAGGGACATGGTTCGTGTAGCGATGAGGTACTGAACTGACTGAAGGAATGTGATTGTAGTTGTAGTTGTAGCGATAATGATTATTGTTGTGGTTTGTGTACTTGGGCTGTGGGTAGGTGGGGTAGGTTATGGGTCGCATCAGATACTCATTGCGAAACGGCATTTGATAATGGAGGAAGTTTCCCTGAGACATAGTAACATTATTATAGTTATTATTATAAGTAGGACGGCTAAGATCATCCATAAAATTGTTTACTGCCATCAGCGACGAGGCTCTGTAGACGACTTTGGCTCCATAACCAGTGAGTATGAAAATAACCCTTTTTATCGTTGGAATCGGATACTCGTCCAGTATTATTGAGATAGCGATCATGAGCTCCATTATATAAAACACAAAGAGAAATATCCCTGTGTGCATCCACACTTCACAGTATCCTTCGGCTAAGTCTTCATTACACTGTGCCAAATACAAAAATTGCAAAAAGAAATTAGCTTCCAGCACTTCACATAAGTTAGAAAAAAACATGTTATGGATTTTCACGGATTTACTTTCAAATACCATACCTATCCTTAAATCCTTCCTTTTAAAGCATAAATGAACCTCTAGAGAGATTGCACCACTATATATACATTAGTAGCTTTAGAATGGAGAAAAATGTGTACACAGATGGGGAAAGAGCTCGTCATGAATATCTGGGTTATACATTATTTATACATTTCATTCATTCACCATTCGTGCTAATGGTTCTCGTCTCTCTCTCTCTCTCTCGCACACTTTCGCAGTCACTCTGACTCGATCCTCTCTCCACAGCACACTGCACACATACACACGTGCGGGATAGAGAGATGAGCTGTGAGAAATAGGAAAAGTGGTAGGTGAGTTAAGTAGTCGAGTAAAAAGTGGAAAGCTTGCCTCTCTAGTAGCTGCCAAAAGCCATACAGCCATGACCAACTGCATTACGTAGACGATCATTAATATCATCCAAATGAGCACCAAGTAATGTTGATTGAAATAACCTAGAAATAAAAAGTTTTATGTGTATTTTTGAAGCATGAAACACTTTGTACACTTATCACAGGGCACGACACGGTTATGCATATCACAAGGGCGGAAAATTTAAGTAATCGTCATGCGCACATAATTATTAGTCTCGTCAAGCTTCATGCATACAAAGGATTATTGCTCATTCTTTGTATACTTTTTTTAAATTATAATTTCTGCTTCGTGTGTAACAGAAATTTTATTATTACGTGCTAATTAAATGGTTAAAATGGAACCTTTCGTAAAGATAACTTGGAATAAAGTTTGTGACCTTGAGAAAAATGGCATTGTCTATAGACACATGAAAGGGGACTCTATTTATTAGGAGACTATAGAGATCAGAAGGACACTGACATTACAGGTAATTTATTTATAAGAAAATAAATTGCAAAATTGATTTATAAAATAACTAGTGTAATTTTAATTTTTGCGGAAGGCACTTATGAAATGTATTGTCATATTGAGAAGCCCTAACCGAAAACTGGTACGCATTTTTATGCAACCAATCAGTGGTTCACATGCACGGGAGGAATGAAAATATTACTGATCAAATTCTACGTAATTGACCATATGTAATTAGAATGGCTAAAAGTATACGAAATACGTTGAAGCATTTCATTCAATGAATTATATTGTTCCTTTGCATTATCTCACCAATGCAAATACTGTGTATAATGAAAAGAGTAATTTTTGGCATTTTTCATTCAATGAATTATATTGTTCCTTTGCATTATCTCACCAATGCAAATACTGTGTATAATGAAAAGAGTAATTTTTGGCACACATCTTTTGTAAATGAATTACTGAATGAAATTACTTATAAAACATCATACATCGTATTCTCTGACTGGGAAAATGACAAATTGTGACATTTAACTAGTACTTTCATTTTTCACAAGCTTCCTCTCCAAATAACAAATTTTCCTCGCCCAATTTTCACATCTAATATAGATTACTCACATTCAGTGTATAAGTAAGTAGGTCACGTCATCCGACTAGAAGCCACCATGCACTCAATTTTTCATCAAGACATTCTTAATTTCATTTTAATACTCTCTACACAACGTGTCTTTTTTGCTACACAACTAATTATCAGTAAATTTACTTCTACATTGTAACAACTAGCTACTTACTGCAACTAGATTGATTGACATTAGTTTACCGTCTGTCGGTATTTTCGGGTTCGAATCGGTTATGGCAAAGCTCTAAGTTTATAAAAGGAATCGTTCCAACTAACTGCAAAATCACAAAAATAATTACAGATGACCGTTAACAAATTTAAATGCTTTACAAATTATACTTCTGGAAATTATATTATTCTGCCTTTTTTCATTTCAATTAATGTCACTTATATTTCTAAACACTAACATATGAAAAATTATTTAAACATTTATTAGAATTAAAACGTCTACTAGTTTGTATTGTAATTAGTAGCACATTATATTTATAGTTCTTTTAGATACGAGTATGTAGTGACAAAGAGTGTAGATTTACATGAATGTGCAAGTGTAACGGATAAAAGGGCAAATAGCATGTCTTATTGTGGAAAGTATAGACAAAAAAACCTGTCTCATCCTCTAAAACAGTGTAATTCGTGATAATCTTGGTGACAGAGTGACAGAGTGTGAGAGCTATTGGACTGTATTACTCTACTTCTGATCTACTAATAGTAAGTGGCTTGGCTACTTCCTTAATGGCAGTAATTCATAATACTTAATGCGATTATGGCTACAGTATATACGATAGTTAGACAAGGCTAATTAATTTATTAATGAAAGGAAACAAAACTTCCCGTACAATATCGACCTGCAAAGCAGAAAACATACAGTTCATTAGATTTCAATTTCATAGGCTTCCCCCACTCACAAAGTATATTATATATTTGTATATAGTGGTTGAGAGAGAGAGAGAGAGAGCGCACAATGGCATGTATACTTACACAGGCAACAGCACGGACGTGTTGTTTGTACCTGAATCGATTAAAGCTTTGGTGTTGGTGTTGATGTTGACGTTGGTATGGGTCCATGCTCCTCGAAGCAAAACCCTGGACCTGGACTAGATATCCTAGTCCTAGCCTGGCTACAATCCTACCTACCTACTGGTGAAAGTAAGTAAAAGCTAGCCTGGCCAAGGTACGTGTCTCTCCACGCTGTCCATTCAACTATCCCTAAATATCGACTGTATTATTTACGTATCTGTGGCTCCTTTGACAGGATTTGAATAGACACTAAGACTAGCTACGATCTGAGAGCATGTGTATTAGCAGACGGAGCGACAAAACTCACAACAACACACAACGCACAATATTAATCGCTAATGCACTTGTTCTCTTTGAAAAGGTGACAGGAAGGTCGACAAGTATTCATAGTGGCAGTCAGTCACAGTCGGCGGACACTCAACTGATTTTCCCGATGATGCATTCAGAAACACAAGAAGACAAGAGCAGCGAGCACAACACAACAACATAACAGGCCAGCAAACAATTCGCATTGGTCTGGCTCAGCTGAATGGAAATACTATAGTCGTAGTAGGAAACGCTCGCTTCCCTTCCTTAGAGAGCTCTGTCTCGAATGCTTAGCTTTCTCTCTCTCTCTTTCACTTTCTCTTTCTCGCCCTCTCCGCATATGTAAATATACGTATGGAATGCAGAGTAGTGTGGTGAGTGGAAACAGGATAGAGAACAGACGAGAGAGAGACGAGCAGCCATGAGAGAGAGTGGAGAAAGCGAGTGAGAACACGTTCACGACCAGAACACTGTCTCTCGCTCTCTCCCTTTCTCTCTCTCTCTCTTACTAAATATATGCAAAGTGATATACACACGTAGAGAGACGGGAGAGAGAAAGAGGAGAGAAAGTAGTAATAGTAGTGGTGGTGGTGGTGGTGGTAGTTGCAAGAGCTGAGGAAAGAACCAGTCCACGTCCACCCTTTCATACGGGCTGAGTGTAACTCACTCACTCACGTCAATTCCCTTTACTTTACTGCAGGAGCTTAAACCCACTTCCACTCTGGCTTGAGTGGAGTTGTCGACGACGACGACGACGACGACCGTATATGGAGTCACTCACGTAGTAGCTCCTTGCTCTTACAATTTCATCCTGCAAATATACTCTTGTAGACGACTCCACTCTCTCGTCTATGTACTCCCAACATACATACATTCTTGAGCAGGGAGGTAGGTAGCCAACCTAATGCTTTCTCCAGTAGTGCCACTACTACTACTACATATCACCACCACCACGCTACTACAAGTACGAGTGAAAGTGTGAGTATGGGGTTTCCCATATTACGCTCTTTGGCTATAGCATGTGCTTGGTCTTGTATTGCTAGTAGTGGTGGTGGTAGTATGTATGCCATGCCATCCCATTCTATTCTTGTTCTGGCGAAAGAGCTGAGCAGAGTGAGTAGTGAGTCGAGTCAACTAAAGTAAAGGAAAGAAGTTGAACTGAGTTTTACAAGATTTCTCTCTTTATATATGGACAGTGAGAAAAAGAGAAAGAGCGAGTGAAAGCGAGGAAAGGCAAGGAAGGGAATGGACTCGTGACTACGTACGAGGAAGGGAGTCGTGCAGTAGCTCTGTAGGTATGTGCTGTGTGTGCTCTGTATAGGCAAAGTAGAGCAGGGAACGGAACAGACAGATCAGAGTGCGCATGCAGTAATGCATAACGAAGCCGATTGCTGAAACGAAAGTGAACCATGAACCACAAAAAGATACGTAAAGGGAAGGCAAGGACTCCGAAAGGATACACTGGGGAAGATAGATAGATAGATAGACAGACAGACAGATTGGATCGGAAGCATGCAATGTATAACACTTGAGAGATTCCAAGAAACAAAAAAAAAATCCGATTCTGACGCAGAAGCTGTTTGCCATTCACGAAACGCCGTGCTCATCATCATCTCATCGGCAGCAGAGCAGAGCACAGCACAGCCAGGCCAAGCCTCGTCAGTAGGTGAGGTTAGGCAAGGTAAGTCACGTCAGAGGGACCACTATGTCTCTCTGTGTTGTCCAAGTACCTGGATGGCTCTTTGGTAATAAGTAAGATGAGCCACTGCTAGGCCCACTCCAGTATAACGTGCTTCACATGTAAAGTGGCGCTATTATGCAGTCAAAGTCGTTCATTTTTAAAAAGGCACGACAAGACACTCCTCACGGAGTCATACAGTTTTAGTTGATACATTCTGTGTGGAAGACAAGGGCTTTCTCTTTTTACGACAACGTGCAGCAGAAATATGCATATATCAGCAAAATTACAAATTAATTGGATTCACTTGGAGAAAGCAGATAGGGAGAAAGCCATTAGGGATTTAGTAGCAGTTTGCAGTTTAGTAGCACTTTTGTTTCCACGCTTGAATGACTCACTTCCTGCCTTTTCTCTGATGAATTATTAATGATGACTAGACGGTGACTCCGTTTCTTTCTACATGGTTCTCTCTCACAGCCTTCAGTCTTCTTCCTCACACATGCTTAATAATAGAGAGACAGACTGGTTGCTATAGTATTCCATTGTGGAGGGAGGATGTCCGTCTAGTAGTAGTACGTAGCCTTCTAAATGGTGAGCAGGGAAGTCGGAATGCGATAAGGATTTCATGTCAACCAGTTTAAGGTTAGGGATATTATTAGGAAGCTTAAGCGACTCAGCCCATTTTCTTACTACCAAATTTTTTGTCATAGACAGTTTGTATTAAGCGGAAAGTTGCATTTTACGGGTAAAAGAAAGGTACTTATCCATATGCATGTTTTGTAGGCAGAGCTTTGCTGGTAGAAGAATTGTTTTATAGGTTTTATGGTGCTGTTAGTGTTAGTAGCAGGAGGTTTGGCTTTATCTGGGTGTGCATCATCTGTAGGAAATCCGATTTCTTCAAACTTTCACGACGACTTACAATCTAGATATCTCTACTATGTACAGACGTGAGTTGAACTCTAGGAGTCACACACGAGAAAAGTATTTTCCACTGCTCAGCCGTCGACTACAAAGTATTTGGGTTTATTTATGCTGTCAAATTCTCACCATTGTTGCTTGTTTTCCGATGGCACTGTAATGTGATGGAGCATTTACACATTGTGCGTTCAGCACTAAAGGCAATATATGAACTTTTAGATAGTCTTTCCATGCAATCTATACAATATAACTCTATGTGTCATTTTGCTCAGACGTTTCATTTTATTTACTTTTAGACACAAATGTTTCTGAGGTATTTACAGCAGAAGAAAGAATTTTAATATCGGCTAACCTATTAAATAAAATATAAATATCGTTAAAAATTGGGGAAAAAAATATTATTTAAAGTTAAATAATTGCTACAGTATCCATACACTTCAAACATTATACTGCTTTGTATATACTAATACGGGTAAATGTGACGTGACCCATACCGGTGCCAAAGATCAGATCTGACTAGAAGTCAGAACTCATAGGGGATCGACAGCCTTTAATATTCATGTTTCGGAGCCACCCCTAGACTAGCAAAATCGTTCTGCCGAAAACTCAAATGCACTAACAGCTTTCGTTCAGCCTTTATCTCTTACTTCTCGGATTTCGTAGACAATTTTATTCTTACAGTGGCCGAAAACAAGAAAAATATCAACGTCTGACTAGATACTTGTATTCAATCTGTTTCGTAAATTTTTCAAGAGCCAGCCCTTCCATCGTGTAACATGGTATTCGAGAAATAGAAAGATGTAATATATTGCATCTTGAAGTAAAGAAAGCATGGTGCATACAAATAAAACGGAATATGGAACATGCTTCACGAAGCTCACATTGCCATTGATTCTACGACCTCTCACACCTCTATCGCTATGCTGCTATACCCACAGTGTAGAATTGAGTGACTGTGACTGCTGATTTTCCAGCCACTGTTACTAGTATGACAAAGCGCCTCTAATGCCACCAGAATAAATTGCTGCAGACTAAACGGCTCTCATGCTTATAGAAAGACCATTCTACAATAACCATTACATTTTTGACAAATTGACTCTTTTATTACAAAATGAATGCAGCTTAGTCACTAGCATTAACTTTTGTTTAATGTGAAACATAAGTCATGTAACTTACTGCGATAGAATATTATCTCGTGGTGTTACTAAAACTATAATGTATACCTATTTACTTGATTTCACATTTTAAAACTCATAGAACGCACACGGTTGACTTTTTCAGGCGTATCATGTCCATCAAATTGATTAGTGCTTCTTTATACCTCTTTGCTTCACATAATCTTTGCATAACTTATTTTTTACACGTGTGTGATAAATAGAGTATCGTCTTACGATAAATAGATATAAGAAAATCTTACGAATTCTCCGAAATAAAATATATGGAGCAGGTGATAAGTAAGCAAAAAAAGGGATATTTATAAAGCATGTTCTCTTTAGTGCTAGATATCATGTTGCGAAATTAGAAACGAACCACTAGTATAATAGGTGTTCCCCATAAATATTATGCTCTAAGTATACATTATATAATTCTTGCTGTTACTCCGGCCTTAAATTATTACTACAATGTTTATGTAAATATGTAAATGATTTGCCTAAGTTTAAAGGTATGTAAGTAAGTACACTGGAGGAAGGTGCTTGTTTGTAGTGAATGTATGTGAAATATTTATATCCCATGCTCTGTGTTCCGTATTAGCAGTTCGTATAAGGATATATAATATGTAGGTACATTACTTACTACGTGAGTAAGTACCTGAGTCATTTATTTCGGGTTGGACAGAGACTAGAGCAGACTTGTGACTCTGGTGCGCTGGAACCCGCTGTGAAAATACAGTAATGGCTTCACCTCTGACATTATACGAACCTCATCAATTCCTTATTACGTTACATCAGCTACGGGGTCCGTGTTCTAGTGGCAAGTTGAAGATGCTACTGCTGCCATGTATACGGTCGTGAAATGTATGTATTATGTACATATCATGTAAAATAACAGTAGAGCATTCCGTGCACTCTACATAATGAAGAAACCACTAGATGTTACACATGGTTATGTGTGTAGATGATAGTTTCAACTAAAGTGGTAATTTGAATGTGTGCAACCACATGTGATCAAATAATTGTGCTTTCTATAGTTGTATTTGCTGGTGACAGCATTAGTTTTCTCTCTTTATCCCCTCCAATATGTAAGTACACAATCTTATGGTATACAGATATTTAGTTGTATTCTATAAGTCGGTCAATCTACTTAGATTTAGTGTGTAGGAATCGCTTAGATAATATACTTTACTTTACTTTCTCCAAAAACTTTCTTTTTATCACAAAATCCATTATTTACGTAGGATACTAAAGAAATTGCAGTTACATTTGCATCCTTTGAATTGTACACAATAAATTAAAGGCGGCCATTTTATGTATTTACAGATGCTCGCCTCTCTAACTTGTGTGTACATCAAGAAATTACAAAACATTGATGGATTGTGTATGGTTGGTATATATTTATGTATATTTATGGTTTCATTCCACGCATGCAGTAGTAACAATTTTATGTGCTACTTTCTATAAAGTTATAGTCATTACTTATTTCTAATATGTTAAAGGATTGCATAGTACAGCTGCTTACAAGTGGAAGAATTCGTTTCAAATGAGTAATTAGAAACATTAATAAGTCATAAGTAGGAAGAAAGCTTTTTTTATACTAAAAAATTATAAAACATACAAGGTAAAATTAAATATGGCAAAAAATCACTGTGTCATGCAAAATACAATCTATTGTACATTAAATACAACACACACCTTTGTCATAATGACATACACATATTATGTAATACTATGTTCTCCTTATTACTAAAGATATTCCACACAAGGTTTCTTTGTACAACATGTGATCTAAAAGAAAATACGTTATTGAGAATACAATTATTGAAGCACCAAACAATTGTATGTACACATATTTAAAACATTAAATTGACACTTATTTATATAATGAGTATGTATTTGATAATAATTTGAGAATTAATTCTGTGTTAGCTATCATCATAGAATACGACTCAACATCAAGTACGCACGTAAAACAAGTACAGAATATTACGCACATGCATTAATACTGAATGCTTACAAATAGTAGATCTATATAATCGTTATATTTCTATGTGCTTGGTTTTTTGGTATTTTTGTATATCTGTTGTGACGACTGACATGACAATGAGTATCTACTAAATACTTAAAATTAATTCAGAGCAAACAAGATTGGAAATCTTAAGTAGTTTCCACTTGTAGAGACAGTGTAGCCTTGCAAGACTGATTTGATTGATTTGTTTTATCATGCATGTTATTTAATGATTCAGCTGTGAGTAGGTTGTTAGTTGAATTTTCTTTTGCATTGGAGTTTGTAGGTACGTATCTTCTGTTCTATTGATTATTCAATATATGGGATATCCTCTGGAATAATATTGAACACGACTTAAGTCTTTGACGTAGGAGCGTACAATTTTCTCAGACAGCAGCCTAAAGATGAATTTCCTAAAAAATTAAGAATAAAGATTGAATTAACTAAGAACAAATTACTCTTGCGTTTGCACATTCGAAAAGCGGATAATTTATATTTATTTAAGCGTCTGTATGTAGAATTTATTAGTCCCTTGCTGTAAGGAATTGTTTCACTAAATATCTTCAAACTTTACATATTAGCTAATTACTTCTGGAGATATTTGGCATCCATAAAGGTAATTATGTATTATTATAAGAATTGTACATTACACAAAATATTTGCATCATTGAAAATAAGTTTTGAAATAGGGCTGCTCTGTGAAAAAATATTTTGTGGACAACAATAACTTATGCCAAGAAACAATTCTTCGTATACGCAAGGCCGTTGGCTTTTAGAACGGGAGAAGGATTATTCTCGTTCATATATTCACTAAGAAGCAGTGCCAACCTGTCTCCGGCTACGGAGAAAACGGAGAAAGTTTTTTTGTCAAAAACTGAGAAGATGATATAGAGAAGACAAGGTTCAGGTAACAGCATATCTACATCGCACAATACTAAATATTTTATTCTCCTTAT
The DNA here is from genome assembly GCA_019776185.1 of Plutomurus gul. Taxonomy (NCBI): domain Eukaryota; kingdom Metazoa; phylum Arthropoda; class Collembola; order Entomobryomorpha; family Tomoceridae; genus Plutomurus; species Plutomurus gul. Next base: position 10,978 of record JABASC010000896.1, on the reverse strand, counting down.
TCCGTCGTACACAATGATGCAATGTAATAAACACTTCTGCAAAATTAGGAACTAAATAGCAATAAGTACAAAAGAATGTCAACCATGCATGTTGAATTGTGCGCTAAAATTATTGAAGAAAAGAAGATTGAAGCCTTAGCTCCTGGATCGCAGCGTAGTTTTGGTGTTAGATTGCATTATATGGAGGAAGTTGATATTGATGCCGGTACTCAAAATTGAATGACAAAACTTCACGAATTAAAATTTAAAAGAAAGCAAACCCCTAACCCGACCAGAAGCATTAATGACCGTGTTTCAATGCTTAACGCATGTAAAGGTGGTAAAGGTAAGTATTAGGGTGTAAAAATCTATTCTCCACTTACTTGATGTAAGACACTCTTTACTAATTCAATATAAACTAAACATAGCAATCACATTTAATTAGCATAGCCTTGACACGACATGAAAGCTCACTGTGAAATATTCAATCCAAACATTCTTTCCCTATTTGCACAATTTTATCATCCACTAACAATAAGTACTGCTTTTGTTCTTTCTGTGAGACAGAAGAACTACTCATATCAAATCATATAAACAAGATAAGTACATAGGTGTGCTTTCGGTAATATATATATACCTTGGCTGCTCACTCTAAAATGAATCAATAAAGGGTGATCTACATAATTGTAAGAGCTACCTGCGGTTACTGCAAGTAAATAAATATTCGAGAATTATTAAAAAACATACGTATTTACGGGCAAGTTAACCGACAACTAAATATCTTTAAGTTGAACTAACATACTTTGTGATAATTTATATTAGATTAGACAGATCACAATGGTGACAAAGTTCCGCGTTTGTCTCGCTAACTCCAAGCCTCCCGTACGTTCATTATGAAATATATCTTATTTATGTTATGAATTTAAAAAAATTAAACATACGTTGCCCACATTCCCACCGCGAAGTAATTTATTTCGGCTTGTTTTGCACACGTCTGAGCCAATACAAAAAACTCGATTCCAATCATTGCTTTGTTAAACGCAATGGAGGAGCACCAGATTTTGCACCTCCTCCTCGCGTCCTCCACCCCACTCTGCAACAAATAAATAACATTCTAAAGTTACATCTGAATCATTATCGCCCATTTAAAGCAGAAACAAGAACTTTAGTTTCCGTTATTAATAGTGGAACAAGCACATTTGTAGCTTAAATTGTTTATATGTATTACCTGGCACGCTCCGAACAATAGGATGATAGCCATAATGAGTTGTAACGTGTAGACGAAGAAGATTGAAATCCAAATGACAACGTAATACTTTTGCACTGAAAGCAATTCATTAGGCATTCAACAATTTAATATTATCTGAATTAGCATACGTACTGTTGTATTGATAACTTACATTCATCTATGAAGTAGTAGAAGGGCACTGGGTCGGTTATAAATCCGTACTTATACAGGAGACCAGTGGTCATATCACCATTCATACCCTCGTAAAGAGCAAATCGTACCAAGTAGAATCCCAATAGGAACACCGATAAAATCTAACAAGTGAAACAAAACGGAATTCATTAGGAATTGATGAAAAGATTTGCAGAACGATTGCCTGATAACATTTCCGCAAACATGCCAATCTATTTCCAAGTGGAAAGTAAATAAATTGTTCTACACCAACTCAAAAACAGTTGCAAATAACATACAGATAAGATATTATTACATCATATCCATATCATAAATGAATTTTACAAAGAATTGAAGAAAAGTATTTCTACTCACGATGTCGAGACAAGCGATCCATATCACAGTACAGCGGCATCTAAAGGGATTCTCATTCTCATCGTTGCCCATATCGAAATTAATGTTTAAATGACTTGGTTCACAGTGGATATTCCTTGATGCGCTCTTCTTTTCCACCAACCAGCAACAACACAGCAGCGAGAACAAAGAAGGCACTCACACACTCCGTCTAGTGAAAATACTCTGCCAGCCACCCAATTTTAATCAATTATACAAGGACCTTTTTAGCACAGTCTGTCGAATGTTGATTGACACGGGGGAAGTCAGCAACAGACAAAAGCAGCACTCCAGCTCGTCACAGAACGACGGTATTTACGTCATCTATTATGACTGGATGTGAGTGTCTCTTCAACTCGTCTCTAGTCTGAAAATAGTAGCTGCCAACCAAACTCCTAATCAATACGAATGAAGAAAGTGTTAGTAGAAAAGTCTCTTTCTCTATGACGCTCTCTCTATATATATATATTATATGTATTTTATATGTATTTATTATATTCAACTTGGCAAGGAGAAAAGTGACGCTGGCGATGAGAGCACAATTGAAACGAGGAAACGTTGACTCTGAGTGAATGTATGTGAGAGAGTGATTTTATTGAATTTGAGTGAATTCAATTGAGTCAGATTGAATTTTTAAAGACGAATCCTGCACAGAAGGCCACAAGAAACTGCTATCAATCTGTCTTCTATTTAAGTACGTTGTATATTTTACCAGATGTGGAGCACATAATATACAAGATCTGTCTTCTTTTGTACTTTACTAGCAGTCTGTGCGCCTTTATCTCCTATGTGATTCAATCAATTGCAGACAGAGTATTGCGTTCTGACTGGATTTGTTGTACTTTTCTAATGTAGTCAATTCATTATGAATTTAATGCACGCAGTAAATCTGATAGACCAGTAGTGTCTTGTACAGTATGACCAGAAGTAGTGTGAAGTCCACTTTTTATGACTGGAAGCCTGTAGACAGCCAATTCAATCTTTGTTCAATCCAATTCACAAGGTATTTGTCGTTCGTTTGGCTGAACTGAATGTTGTCGTCGTAGAAAAGAAGTGCATTGCTCCGCTCCATTCAGTCCAGTCAACCAGCAGTCGTATAACTATGGTGCACTGACAAATCTATGTACTTGGAGTACTATATGGAAATCCAGTGTGCAGTACCCGAGTTCGTGTAGCCAGTCAGCATATTACCAGCACCAGCACTCGGCTCGCACACACCAACTATTAACACTAAAACATGATAACTATAATATGCACTAGTACGCAAGTATTTCCTGATATGATGGTCTACAGGCCAATAGTCTTTTGTATGTATGTACCAATATACTAGGTACGTGTAGTTGGTAGTTGGTGGTGGTGGTGGAAAAGAAGAGAATTGAGTATGAAGCCTTCTATTGATATGGGTCCGTACAGAGTCCCTATTCGGGTAGACTACATGAATAGCTATGATTGTACGACTCAAAGTACAAGTACGTAGACCGAACGACTCGTATTTTTCCTTAGCGAGTTCAATTTTGCGGCGTCTCCGTCTTCATCTGGAAACTGCATGCGCGAATCTGTTCCTATGAGACACACACACAGAGAGAGAATTCTCCACGTACTCTCCTACTCTCTCCTCTCTTCTGTTATGTGCAAGCACACTGATCTGTCTTTCTCACTCAACTAACAATCAAGAGGATTCAATGGAGAATCTGGGTCACTTTGTGTATGTGTTTAGCGTGGTCCTTCGGGTGTATGGTACGGTCGCTCCCTGGTTTCACTTCGATTAACTCTGTTCAGTAGAATTTGTCGACCCTTGCACACAAAGCGACCAGAATATCACCCGACGGCTACAGACACACAATGAGACACGATACAAGACACATAACAGAACCTCTCTCTAGCTAATACATATATCCTCCTCCTGTTCGGCTTGTACACTTTTGCTTGTTGTCAATAGTAGGCTCGACTCTGTATGTAAGTATATTTAATAATAATAATAGCTGGCAAGTTGTATGCAGTACGGTGCAGTGTGAGTCACGAAGGATACGCGTGCAGCAGTGTACATACAATGAATGTGTGTTTAGCTAGTATATATACTAGTACATTATATATGATATGCGTATAGCATTGTACTTTAGTTTACTACTGGCTTTCACATAAAGGGAAGGGGGAATTTCGGTGCAGGAACAGAAGAAGAGAGACAGATAGAGACCATACGAATACTCACTAGTAAAAAGAGAAGCACTGTTCCAGTTGGATATTAGAAGCTAAGCGATCGCACATGTGTTACTTTTTGATGGAAAAAATGCAGAGACGTTCTCAGTCCGGGCATGTTTCTCTCGTTGCAGTGCACTTGGTTTTGGGCTACCTTGTATGCATAGCTGTGTTGTTGTGTGTATAACATTCATGGATAAGTGCACGCAGAATTGTACTTATTTGTATCTGAACACTGCCTGAAGAATTCCTGTTTCCTAGAACGGCTAACAGGGGAACGACAAGCATATGGAATGAGGAACGATTTTCTTACTTTTATGAACTTGTCGAGTTTTTGTTGGAATTTTAATGAGACATGCGTTATGTGTCTGTCTGTCTGAATGCAATCTTGTTGTCTCTGCAAACGGCTACTTTGAGAAGTCACTCAAAAGTTATTCTCGTCTTGTCAAGAACTAATAGGATTTTGTCAAATTCTAAAATTTTTGTAATTTTCATGTATTTACATCAAAAATAATTCACAGTTTTTAAAAATAGTAGAACAGACATATTTTATTTTACATGCCTTTGAATATTTTGTTTAACGTAAATTAAATTAAATATATTTAGTTATATAGATAAATGTAGGTTTTGTTAAAGATATAAACAATTTGATTTTAGAGCAAATAAATAAATTTCAAAATTAAATACATTTAAATAAATTACCATTTCAGTAATATGGTTATAATTTTAATACTGATTTTGTACTATGGGAGAATGGGATCCGCACTTGCAGTTGTACTGGGACACGTGATATTTGCACTCGTAGAAGGACTTGCACTATTCCTAGAAGCATCATTTCGCCATTCTTCTGCCTCTGGCAGATGTAGAAGATTTACAAATGAATGGATGGACAAAATGGCCAAATACAGGAAAAGTTCTTCCACGATTATAAACAGAATCCACATGAAAATTAAATCGTTGTCGTTGTCACCAGCAAACATGGTCGTGAGTGACATCACTAAAATGCATTCCAATGGAAAGAAAAAACGTAGAATGTAGCGACAGTACAACAACCAGCAATTGCACACAGCCAATTTCGTGCTATTGTTTCCTTTCTAACAAGATAAAAAAACATCAGTTAAAATATTTAAATATAAAACGTTTTAAATAAGAGTTGGGGTACTTTTCATTATGTACTTTAACATTTCCAGCGACTAATGTTGCAGCGGTTGCTACATGAATAGCGTGAAAGAATAAGATGAACAGCCAGAAAACAATGTGCGGGGAAACTAGAATGCAAATAAACGCAATTAAATCTGCTTCTGAAACATTGCAATAATATTCATAATTAATTTACTTTAATTTAACATGTACCTACAATTAAGAACGCCTCCAATTCCCGCGACAGATGCGAGGAAAAAGGTACTAAATATCTGCAAATGTAAAAGAAACAAATAATTTACTTCACATGTAATTACATGAAAGACTTTTTACTACATGTTTTCAGAATTCCACAGCGTAACAAAGATTAGCGCAATATTAAGTCGACATTTTACAGAAATTAGGCCCAACTCATATGAACCATCTTTAATGCATGGCAGCTGTCATTACTCATTACCGTATCAGTGATGCCCAAGTACAGCACTTCTTTGCGAGCTTTCTCAAAGATCTCTGTTTTTGCAGCTGGTCTGTCACTCATCATAAGTTCGTAACGGTTTCTTCAAGCCTGAATTCTCTCTGGGTACTTAAATTAGTTACGCAAGTGTATCTTCTTCCTATAAGCAGACATTTGGATAAATATTACACTATAGCAGCTGAGGTATGGTCTTCATATTCACATGTACTTTTAGACAGAAAACTATTTCACTACAGAAGACAGATGGAATCATTTTACTAGAGATCCAAATTGTTGTTTGAGCGAAGAAAGTTAAAATGAACGAGCTCAATAATATTGTTGAGGTTATTTTTCCCAGACTACTGTAAATATTGAATTGAAAACTGCGGGCTTTGTTTTCATCCCAACAACGACTGAGGTTGAACTGCTCTGCATATTTTATAATACTACCTGTGTGTGTCTAGTGTCTACTAATGCACTGTGGGTCATTAGTGGCAGATAGTAGATACGTACATACATGCATGCATGCTGCACCAAAACCTGTCTCGAGTATTGAGAGAATATGTAGTGCACTGAAGATATTTTCTTATCTATCTTCGTTTGTTTAGATAACATGTTTTTCCTTCAATACTCGCCTAAAGCCACTCACTCATATGTAGTTGAACAAGCTCATACCAAAATAGTACCACAAAGGAAAATGCCACAAATGTATCACTTACCACAATAGAGATATTAAAATGTTGTACGCAACAAACGTTTGACCACGAAACCATACCATTTGCCAGATTTTCTCATTTTCAATACAGCGATAATATGATGTTACTAAGAACCCTTACATGAACCAACATAAGAACGGAGAGAGATTTTAGGGACCGGTTCCAGCTGCTTGCTTTCAACTTTGTCGATTAAAACAGGGGCACTACTATCTTAAAAGCAAATTTAGGTCAAGTGCGTAAGGGTCTCCACAAATCCTAGGACCTAAGTTTTATTTTAAGTACATATTGACAATTTATCTAATACCTAAGATGGATGCGGGCTAAACTAGAAAATGTATGTAATTTTTAGAAAATATTTTATTTATAAAACGTTCAGTCAGAAAAACAGATCTGCATACTAATGTTGCTAAGCAACATCAGTATTATCAAAATCGCTTAAATCGACGGTACTATATCTTTGTTGAAGGAATCCCTTGAGAACGGCAATGTAAGACAACACAGACTGTTCAGCAAAATACCGAAAGGCGACATTCACTACACCGCAGATAATCCACAAGTACTGACTTCCATTTCCTCCTATGAACATTATCAGAAAAAAGCATTCAATGGGGAAGATCCAGTCGAAGAAAAATCTTGAATAGTAAAACCATGCTCTGCATTTCTGAGTGCCGTGGCTTGCGCTCGACATCTATAATTATGAGAATAAAGTTTTTCTACTATTTTCATATGTGCATTAAATTTTTTTTGCTTAATGAGCGTAAAGCCAATTAATTGTACTTCAAATGTAGCGGTGATAAGTGTAGCCGCTATGCAAAGTTGTAATGTGTGAATCGAGAAAATCAGAATCCAAATGATCACATCTGGAGTAACTAATAAAAGAAAACATTCATAAATTGTTTAATTTCATATGAATGCAATTCAAAAGTTAATTATATATTCTTACGTACATACGTAATAGATGCTCAGAGTGAGAAGAATAACGAGCAAAGTGGCCCCAAAAATCTAAAAAATAAATGGTCTTGTGCATTCGTTCAGAAAACGTTATAGGAAAGCACATTCAAATGTAATCGATCTTAAAACACCACAAAAAGATGTCTAAAAAGATCTTCTAGAAAGAATTTCTACCCTCGACCCTCACACTGTATTTTCTGGAAAAATTATTACACTTCAGCAACATCGTAGCAACTTCTGCAGTCTTAAAGTAGTACCTTGATGTGTGAATGTAATCTACACGAAGTTTCTGAAAATTATTTAATTGTAGTATAAAAAATGTTTGGTAGGTGTAAAACTAAACTGTAATATGTGTTAACAATTAACTGGTCTTGTCTAGACAACTAGAGTTGTAATATCCTTATCTCACATCCAATTAATCATGCATTTGATGTATATCAACATTTTTTTAATTTAACGAATTTGACATTCAATTTTAGAGAACGGTAGATCATCTGTTAAAGTAGTAGAACAAAGGTATTTCCAATAGCACGTTAAGCATTTATTTATTTATTTGCGAATTAGATACAATATATTTAATTATTATAAACAATCTCTTTCACATTTATATACATACACAAAAGTAAAATTCGTCTCAACTCCGGATAAGAAGCACTGTAATATTTTCCAAGCACGGGTTAGGTCCTTACCTACATCTAATTGTAAGTACTTTATGAAACAGATGTGAAATTCATTTAAATTATGTTGTTCACTTACAGAGTCTAAGATTCCTATTATGCGTACCTCCCGTCTACCGCTAAATAATCCGTCACATCCACCCGAGACATCAACGTAATTCATGGTTGTAATGCAAATACACACGGACAGATTATCACATTATATTTACTAATTCACACCCGACACCCACTATGCACTTACTATTCACAGGTACCGATTGATATTATTATGTAATAATAAAACAATGTGTAAAGTACGTGTAACTATATTCACAAAATTAATTTCTATTGTTAAATTGACTAATTTGTGTACACCTAATAATTGTAAAATTACTTAATCTCCTTTAGACCTTGTGTAAAGACGCTAATGTTTACTTGAATACATGTTAGTAGGTATTACGTACAATGCAATACAGATAAATATTTAAGAAACAACACCACCCAAGCATATGTACAATACAACTAAATGTTTTTCCACAGTCACGGTCGTCCGTTTCACCTTGAACAGTCTAAACCTGTTTTGATTTCCAGCAGTAGAACGAATAATCAGCTTCAAGAGCAGTTCTAAATAGAATCTTCTAGGGTATTTCCTCATTCCTAATCGAATTTGCTTTGACGTTCCATCCACGTGCTCACAATATTTGTTTTCATGGACTAAGGAATCGAGTTTGGACTAATAATCCATGCAGATGAAGACTATTCTTTTTAACTTGCCTTATATACATAGTATATTATGTTCAGTTTTGTATCAACTTGTATGAATTCAAAATATTCCATTTTAACAAAATTTGAAAGAGCTGTTTACTTGAATTCACAAGATTTGGTCGATAATTGGTTTTAGATTTGTAGGTTGCACGCTGGTTTAAAGAGTTGTTTGAGATTGTTTAGGTGTTCTTGTACGAAACTTTCCATTAAAAAACGAAATGCTATTTTGACAAGACCAAAAAAGAACCACCATAGGTAATTCACATCTTGGTTCATTAAAATCGTGTGAGTAATGAAAAAGCATTCGAGAATTATCAGAGTATCAAGGATGAGTCGTGAGTAGTAAAACCATACTCGACATTTACGAACGCTGTCTATGGGTCCCGCCTGTAATAAATATCACACAGAGTTGTACACCAGAATCATAGAATTAGTAGTCTACATCTCTTTAAGAGAATGAATATATAAATATAATGCATTTGTATTGTGGAAAGAATGTGCAGTATTTTACAATTATGAACTATTGTGCTAAATATTAAAGTAATTAATTCAAAAAGATGAATTAGATTAAGGAATTGAGAAAATATGACGATGAAATAAAATACTTATCTCTGAAAATAATTATTCGCAAAATACATTATGCTGGTACTACTTTGGTCAGTCAATCATGAGAGAACGCATGGTGAAGAGATTTTACCGAAAATTAACAAAGAAATTATTTCTTTAACAGGTGGGGTTAAGTTTGATTCTGACTTGCCTAAATAATAACACTTTGGAAACATTTTGATGTAAACACAGTATAGTTACTCCATTCAGGATTGAAATCTGATAAAATAATTATGTTAGTTCAACATCCAAGAATGTCGCAATGATTTTACCATTACCTCACTGGTTTGCGACATCCTGAACAGATCCGCTGCGATGAAAAGTTGTAATCCATGAATAATAAAAATGTAGACCCAGAGTAAAGGTAGAATTTGCGGCCCTGTTTTATTGAAATAAGCATAAATTAATTAATGTGTAACTTTATAAAATAAGTGCATACTAGATTCAATTATCTTACAAAATGCCTCAACGAAAAGAAATCTAGGAATGGATCCAATTTCACATCTTTCGTCCCGACATTTCCACTCGAAAATCCAAATTAAGACAAGAGCATTTATCTGTAATTGTTTAATTATGTACTATATCAGTGTTTGCATTCGGCGGTTTTAACCAATTCGACCTGGTCAAAATCAAGGCACGTAAATTTTAATCTTGTTATCTAGTTACATACAAGATAACTAGGTAACAAGTTTAAAATTTACGTGTCTTGGTCAAAATTGCTCCCATATTTGGTCGAAATTAGAAGTGTGGGTTATGCTACCGAATCCACATTGACGATTATAATTATAATTGATTGGTCACACACAAACACATATGATATGACCTTAAACTTTGAACTGTTGTAAGCAATATTAACTTTCTTGCACTTTTGATGCCAATATGTTTTATGTGATCACTTTGAAATATTGAACCATGTCGAAGTACAAATTATACTTTTGAAACTTCAGTAAGTATAACAAGGCAAACCCTTTCATGGTATGGTATATTTCGACCATAACGCCCAATATAAACCATTTCGACCAAACAAAACGGTTAAAACCGGTGGTCGAACGAAGGAAGAATGCAAAACCCTTATATCCTTATATGCCTTATATTAGATAGATGTCTTTGTGCAAAACACAATCTAACGATATAACATATTACATCATTTCAAACTAAAATGATAATATTACGAGAGGCATTAATATCATTGAGATTAATACATTATAAATCTATGTTTAATTGTCCGTACTGCGTGAAATACCTAAATATAAATTACATTTCATTTTTATATCCATATGGACTATTTAAACTTGCTATACAATATCCTACTATACGCGTATTCCCTGAATAAGAAAGCGCTGTGCAAGTATCTGTTTCCCAAGTCATTTTTACTGGTGCATATGGTACAGTACCTGTATAATAGTATTTAAAATGTAAATGAACGTACACTATCGAAAACAGCGACCAGACCAACATTTTTTCTTGTTCTTGCTAATTGCTTATCTTCGGTGCAGTCTCCGTCTATTTCGCACTCTTGAGCACTGCACACCATTTTATTGGCGTTGTCAGTAAGACCACTTTTACTGTAGTTGTGTGATCATTCTAGCAGTCTAGTGTCACATTGCAGTGATTGCATCCGCTCCAACACAATTGTCAAAAGTGAAAGTTGAGTTTCCTGCGGATCCAAACTTTGCGCAGGAGAAAGCACGCCTGATCCTGCTTATAGCAAGTAGGCACACAA
>JABASC010000895.1:0-30152 GCA_019776185.1 Plutomurus gul | reverse complement strand
GCATTATTTCATTAGGATTGAAAATGGATCTTGCGAGTGAATCTATGAGAATTTTGCCATTTTGAGTATTCACAAAATTCTTAATTCCACATGCTGACGGTAACGTAACTACATTTATTGTACGTGGTCATATTGCTATCATGGAATTCAATCGTTCCTGGCTAAAATTGTCATTTTACACGGAATGCTCACACAGCAAGCCAAAGCATGAAAAAGGAGTATCAAAGTAGATTTTATCCTCTAAAATCGCATATCTCAATTTCTCAAGACACTTCGTCGTCTGCCTGTCACATTATGCGAATGACAAAATGACACGCTAGGGAAAAAAGATTTGTTATCCGTTGCACTTGTATGTATTTTTTGCATGTGCATTCAAATACATGGGAATATACACGTGCACAAATGCTGTGTTTACATTTTAGAATAATAGTTGATAATATTATTATGACAACACACGACAACCAACAATTAGGAACGTCCATACAGCTTCCTGCTGCAATCCAAATTAATTGCTTTTACTGAGAGCGAAAAATCACAGAGCTCCATGATTGAGATCAAGGTGGGCAAAAAAGGCGTTCACGTCGTACCTATGTGTGTTTACTCAATTTACTGACCTTACTTAGCGCTTGTCCATACTCCTGAGAACATCTCTAAGGGCTGAGACAGCACAGTCATTTAGTGCACCTTGAGAATTCTATAGTATTTAAGGTAGACAGTCAGTATAATATACCTACCTGCAGCAGATTATTAATTGTTTATTCTTTATAACAAATTCGATTTTTCCTAAGGAGCTCTCTCTCTCTCTCTTTGCTGCGAGATTAGCATCGGAGTTTGTTTGGGACAGAATCTAATAATTACAGCGATAAGGATCACGACAACCGAGACTATACTTATAATATTGTATGTAGGAACTTGTTATGTATGTCCATTAGTAAGTAATTTGAATCGCGGTTACCTTCAGCTAAACCCATGTTGAATTGACAAGGACTCTCTCACCCTCAGCTCTCGCTGGCAAGGAAATTCTCACCGAATGTCAGAGCTGATTACTTCCATTATAATTACGATCCAAATTAATTATGGATATTGTTGTAACTACTGATGAAAACAAATGGAAAGTATAGTTACGGAATATTTATGTAATTTAGTCAATCGGATAAAGTTTTATATAATAAGGTTATATTTTAACCTTTAATACTTATAAACAAAAGCGAAAACTGCAAAGGTAAGTGCACTTGTTGTGTACTTGTTTATTGATTAGGTGTACATCTTATATGCTTTTGATAAAATTGTAAAAAACTTGGATTGGAAGGGTGTGAGCACGTTTACTCTTTCACTCGTGCCGCAGTATCGATGAATGAAGTATTGTCTTTTGATTGATTAAAATCAGTATCAGGAGCACCGAACAGAATTTAATTAAATAGCCTAAGTGGTCACGAGAATCAATTTCGTGCACATATAAAAGAATGTATTTAATTGACCAGATGCAGACCTTGAGTTTGGAAACATCTACATCTAATCACTTAGGATTCCTTTGCAGTCTGAGATTATACTATTCTTTCTAGGTCTATTGTTGTATATATAGCTTACAGTATTATGTAGTGCATGCTGCACCATTAGAAAAGGTAAATATGCCATTCACCCGGTCAAAAATGGGAAAATCTGAGTTTGCATCCGATATCTTTGATAAAGTTCAAAATTTGCAGCAAAGGAAAAACAATTTAGTTTAATATTAGTAGGATATGCAGCCCCCACCCAAGTTTCATTTCTAGATATTATGTGCCTATGGTATCTGGTGACAAGGCCGACAGAAAGGATTATCATTACATTATTATCTCCCTTATGCTTTGCATCCAATGAGAATTCAAAGTAAATATTCTTTAATCCTACTCTTTAAGAGTGATTTACTATCATTATTGCGAACACAATAGAAATGATATGCGAACAGAGATGCATGTAACCCTGCACATTGAGTTGGAATTGCACTTGCACTGTTTACTACATACATAGGTAATATTATAAATGCATATTTTTCTTATGAATATAGGTATGTATGCTTGTTAAGGTATCGTGCACTCTTTCTGAGTTGAATTTACTTATCTGCATTAAAATGGGGCTTACACAAATTACATAACACGGCAACAAAGTGGCAGACGCAAATCATTTCGCTCGTAAAAACGCAAAGAATGTTCGAAATCGTGTTCCTTCTAAAAGTTCCTGTCAAATCATAAGATAAGTAATGTTCTCAATAGTTGAGCCGACAGCCGATACGAAAGTATAACATATTATTAAATTATTACATTTGTGAAATGCTGTAGAGTACATTGTTCACGCATGGAACAGAAATTTCCAAGGATGTGTATATATGTATGCACCATGGTTAATAATTGAGCACAGTTCAGACATTAGCATATTTAGATATCTGTCTAGGTATCTATATTTAAGCCGATATTAGTATTCAAGTTTTCTGCGTAAAGCAGTCCTATTTGCAATTGATATAATTAGCATTTTACATATTCTGCAGCGTAATAATCATAACTAATTTCAAATTGGTATAACGGGTACCCTAGCTAATCGGCTGTGTACGATCCCGTGCAGGTACCTGTCTGTAACCCATTGCCATGCCCGGCGACTCTGTGACACATCTGCATTTAATGTTTATTCACATTCTTGTAATTTCACAACTACCATTAAACATTTAATAAATAATAGACACTTGTTTTATGAAAATTCTGGCAGCAAGTATACTTCCTTATACCAATGGCCGCCCTCTATCACTCATGCCTCCAAGGTAATTACATTCAAAGGGTACACGACCGATATGATGCTATTTTGGTGATTCTCCAGAAAGTTTTCCAAATACAGGACTTTCAAGTACAACGAATCACAATATTTGACATGTAGTCACTTTTAGTCAGGCAACTTACATTCATATGTGCTTAGCTATGGTTATATGTAAATAGAGTGAATATTGAATGATGTGTAAATGTGAGCAAAACGGACATATTTGTAGATGTAAATAGAGCATGATTTATTAACAAATAGGATTTCCATTCAAAATAAATAAATTCCTTAATTGTGCTAAGTTACCTACGAATTAATCACAACATATATTATACATTTTATAAACACTCGTAAATGAAGTGATTAATTAGAATAATTCATGTATGTAAATAAATAAATTGGATTTAAATAATAAATTAATGTATATTATTTTATCAAGGCATGTCTAGGTAATTAACAGCAGTCAAGTCGAGAGTCTACAGACATTTAATATTTAATTTGAGTCATCTGCGGAATTCCCAGAATTATTATCAGAGCGTTCAGATCGAACTATTGTTAAAGAAGATTTATTCTTCCCCTTTGACAAAGATGCAACTTCTTTTTGCATTGTCTTCAACTTGTTCGTCATTGTTTGAACCTTTGCTTCGTGGTCACGCTGAATGGATTTCAATTTGTTCCGCAGCTCATTTTCAGTTGTAAAGTTATCAGCTTTCAATTCAGTAATCTAGATAATCAAAAATCAAAATGGGGTACATAACATACAATTAATACATCTATTTATTACTCTAAAGAAACCGTGAAAAGCAACTAAAACTAACCATTCTATCTTTTGCTAGTAATTGTTGATCTTTTTGCGACAATTGTCGTTGTAAGTTGGCAATCTGCTCCCTAAGTTGTGTCAAAGCTACTACGTGGTCAGAGCCAGACGGATCGATATCACGAGTTACTCTTTCAGGTGGTAAAGTAGGTTTTTTAGGTGGTGGTTCCTCTTGGCCTAATTTCGTCACGTCCACTCTTTGGGGTCTTTTATCATGAGGTTTCCTATTAAATAATTAAACTATATTAATCCAATCTGTCTCTTCTTAACAAATTACAATTACAATTTAAAACCGTTTTACGTCTTACTTAATCTCCTTAGGTTTCGTATTAGATGCAAGTTTAACGTGAGAATGACGCGCTGGATCTGTAGATTTTGTCTTAGCCAGAGCTCTTTTGAAACTTAGGGTACAAAGCCAACATAAAAGTTTTCCATCCACCTATGAATTTTGCAATTGTTTATTTACACTTGTGTGAAAATTATACATTTGAAGCATCCGAGAGTATAATTTTATATACCTTTTTATCTTCATCTTTTCTATCGAATGCACATTTTTGTTTACATTGTTCACAAGTGACAGGGGCTCCGTATTTCTTTTCAGAATTAGTACATCGTTGACACCGCGTACCTATAAATGCTGCAATTATGTTACAGTATTCGCAGGCAGAAGGCTTCCCATACGATTTCACATTCCCTTCACACTTCTTACAGATTGTAGTTGTACTTCCTTTGCTATAGAACAAATGAAATGGATTAAATTTTCTCCAGAAAATGAAAACGTTAGTAAGTAGTACTTTATAGTAGTATAATAATGAATATTAAAAATACTTAGTTTGTTGAAACTCGGTGCGACAATAGGTGCACTTAACAACAGGGTAGGATCCTCGACATTCCTATGACACAAAACAATCGTGATTGGATTAACCCTTGAACATTTAGGCACTGACAAAAAACTCTTTAAATTCTACCTTGCACAGTTGCTGGCCAGATGAAAGCTCTTCGAAAGGATGCCGAGAGTAGCATCTGGAGCAGGCAAATAGTAAAGCTGACATTGTTTTAAATACGAGTATTTAAAAATAACCTCAGTGTTTAAAAAATCTTGCTTCAAAATAGACGCTATCGCAGGGCTACTCTATAACCAATAATAAAATAAAATTAGCCTTCACAGCACAACATAATAAATAAATGTAATGCATTAGATTTTATTTAATTCTATTTTTTACACAATGTTGACAATACATTCGGTAATCTGTGTAAAAATTAAATTTTATACTTACAATCTTTAACTGCCAAGTAAGCCGTTATACCTCTTCCAAATGTCAATCTGCCGCCTTACGCCTAATCTACGACTACAATCTAATCTAATCAATATATTTATGTTTACGCGTTTATTGCGTATAAAAAGTTCACTGAGGGAGAATATTTTCTATTCTGTTGACCAAGTTAACAGTAACAGCTAGTGGTTTACACTCAAATTTATTTAAAACAGACTTTAAAATTTAAATTGAATTTTTCTTCACTAAAAAACATCGATTCAGTTTCTAGATGCTCAGTTCATTCATTACAAACATAAGAGTATTGGTCGTAAAACCGTTTTAAGAAATTTGTCGCTCACAACCTTTAACTACTATATCTAAAATGTTACGATACACTAAATGAACTCCTTATCAGTGTCATCTATCACAAAATTTTAATCTCAATATATTGTAAAACGAATGACAAAAATAAACAGAATTTTGTACAACTATTTGTCTGTAAAGATTCACTGCGTCTTACTACACCGTTAAAAAGAATACGTGTTTCTCTATGGAGGTCATGTGATAGCGTTGCTCGCGAGCGAGCCCCTGAGGTTCATACATTTTGAAAATGCAATCTGAAGTTTCGTTTCGTGTCGTCGAGGCAGGGCCGTGGCGAAAAATAATACACCTATACTTATGAAAACTTTCAAGAGTAGTTTGAATTAAGTTAGAAAAAATTACTGTTGGCGTTTATAACATTAACAGTTTGGCAAAGAGTACAATGAATTGATAAATGAACTGGTGGAATGAATGCATTTTATTCATAAATGGTTTATGGTTTCATCGAGCTCCCTTTATTATCATCCTTGTCTCAAAACCTCAGTTAATAATATGTGCAGTCTTTTGTTACTTATGGAAATTTAGAACTGTACCCCATTCGGTGGTTCGCCTAGAAAAACAAATTAGAATCGATGCATTTACTTCTTAGGTATTAAGAGTTGCCTTCAAATTACTTTTAAATGCACATTTGTGTAAACCATTACTACTGGGCCTTGACCCTAGTAAACGGGCAGTAAAGGTGAGCGTAAGAAGCATTGATGATGTGGATGAATTTGAATTAGTAGGAGCAGAAACACGCACGCATTATGCGGCGCGGCAGCGATCAATTTTGTGAATATGAATAAAATAAGTTGACGTTTCTCAGTAGTAAAAATCAGTTTATTTAAATTATTAGATGCAAAAAATGCGCTACATTTTACGCATGAATACGGGCTGTTAATTAAGTTAGGTTTGGTGAAGGCGGGGGTGGGTACAATCCTCCGATGGATCGAATGGTAGAATGGGGACTTGAGGTATGAGGACTGGGCGGTGGAGCAAAAGCATAAATATCAGAATTATCACAGACGTCGGTTGAACATGGTGTTGGCGGTGGTGCTGGCTCAAAATTGTAATAATTTGCATGGCAGCAATACGAGCGAACTTCTGTCGCAGGGGAGGGATGTGGAACTGGAAGCTCATAATAGGGTGATGACCCTATTGAAGAGGATCCGTTTGTCGGAGCGAAATGATTCAGGTTTTCTATTAAAAAATCAATTTTTCGTTTGGAGAAAGTCGGGACACTATTTCATACAGGAATATGCTATGTATTTAGAAAAACTTATTTTACCAATTGTAGGAAGCGTTGTTATACTTGTTCCAGGAGGATTCAAACTGCAAATGTAAACAAAATTAAAGTGAAAGCATTTATAAAGGCTGGTTTATTTTTAATTCTTAAAAATTGAGCGTTTTGAAAGATTGATTGCAATTATACCAACTATTACTAAATCAATTAAATATCTTTAAAAAATTACGGAGCGGTAGAATCCTCTGTGGGCATTGTATTTTTGTTTCGTAAACAAAGCCAAGCAATAGCTCCAACAATGGCAAATGCCACAATGATGACTGGTAACACAATACTTGATAGTGCAGTTGTAGATTCCAAATTGTGTGCACTTTGGGAATTTGAACAGACTTCCTCACTCTCGTCCCATCCATTAGCAAGGCAATCTCTTTTCCCATCACAAAGATCCGATTTAGACAGGCATTGTACTGCTTCGCACGACTCACAGGGGCATTGCCAGTCACACTTTTTGGGACAATCGAACTCATCACTCCCTGTATGCAAACATACGTTGTTATTAACCAATTTTTTGTTTGTCATGTGTTAGAATAAATTAGAGAGTTGGCTGGGCCTGGACTGGACGGACTTTATCAAAGGTTCGATGGGCATGAGCAGGAAAACTCAAATGGACAAAACTCTCAAGAATAAATATTAAATGAATTTATTAACGTTTTTGTACCATCTACACAATCGGCTTTGCCGTTGCACTTGAATGTTAGCGGTATACAGCCTATAGGGCCTTTGTGACAATTGAACTCATGGGCTCCACATGGTAGCTATATCATAAATATGTAAATTTACAAAATCCTTTGGGTGAAATTTACTGAAAGTGTACTATTTAATATGCGAATAATTTAACATCTGCAAAAGATGTGGACGTAAGCTACACGATCAAAATTGATTTTCTGATGTAGTAGCTACTTGCACTGTTTTAAGGAAGAAAGAAAGCCTCAAACATTAAGTATATGCATGGTCAGTATAATTAGGGTTACCTTGAAGCCACAGCTTCTTTGGTCTTCTGTTGATAACACCAGACCTTCTGTGCAAGAGCAGCCACCATCCACACACACGTGTGAGCATTGTAATGTTGAACACGAATGACTTCTTTCCTGAATTGTAATATTTATAAATGATTAGGTTACATTTAAAATATTTAATTGAGTCATCTAGTATTTTTAAACACCGTAAGATTGGAATCGTCCACATGAAGAATGTAAATTGCGTTGTCAATCCTTGGAAGTACGCGCAGTCTTTCTTCTCCTGACCACTTCTCAACTCGTTCCACACCACCACGTTCTTCGATCCAGTACACGTACCTGCAGATACACAACACGCTTGTGTCACATTATTACATCAAGGTTGAATGTGGAATCAATTTTGAAAATTGATTCCATAAAATATATATTGATAGTAATACCTTCCCATTACAGCAACAGAACCTGGCGAGTCTAAGCCGGTCACCAGAACTTTTCTGTTGTTACCATCCAAGTCGCAACTGTCAATTCGCTTCATAATAGAATCGGCCCAATAAATCATTCCTTCGGCAAGATCCAAAGTCAGACTGGCAATGGAGGATCCACTGGACGCTATCGTAACGCGGTGCATTCCATCCAAACGTATTCGTTCTATTTTCCCTTCATTGCTGAAGTAAATCTGAGACTTTTCCGAGTGGAGAGCCAAGTAGCGTGGTCTAACTGCTGAGTAGTTCTCCACCTATATTTTTCAATGTGTAGTTCAGTTGGTGAAAGTAAAATGTTAATTTTTGTAAACAAAAACGCAAAACCGTACATCAGTTGCGGAAGACTGTTCAGAAGTCGAAAGAATGGATCCCAAACTGCGACCTGTTGTTTCCGTCACATTGATGGAATTGTAGTTCTCACACGACCAAAATACCAGTCGTCTCACCGAGTCAAAGACAAGATCGAATGGCTTGCACACATCATCCGCTGAGTTCAACAGGTAGACAACTTGTGAACCATTTTCATTCGCTCTTTTAATATTTGCTGATTTTGGATCTATCCAGTAAATTATGCGATCTCGCCCATCCCAAGCCAATGAGCTGATGCCCCTTTGTTTCTGCTGTGGACCCCCGATCACAATTGCATCAGGACATTCCAAACTGTCTAAAATCAGCCGAGAAATTGTGGCACCGGATGAAAGAAGAAGAAATTCCTTCGGTGCCTGCACAAAAATTCTCAATTTTAATATCGGATACGTAATGGAAACAGGACAGACAAAAGAGTTCATAAATTCTGCAATATTTACCAGGCAGGTTGTTCTATCCGCAGACAACGTATAATGAGTGGGGCAGCCACATTGAGAATCTGTAAGAACGCTTGTGTGATTTTGAGATTTTTTTGGTGTTCGTCCTGGAGTGGCAAAGCACAAATGAGAACAATTGGCTTGAGAGCATGGGTTCCATCCCACCTGTTTCAGTTTGTGATAGATAGCCATGTCAATAATGTTAAGAGCTGAAGCTAGTCTGTGGGGGGGTTGTGCGGAAAGAGACGTCTTGTTTGCTCGTTGAATAGTTTGTGAGCTCATGTCGCTCCAAAAAATGAAATCCTGCATACAGATTCCAAGAAATTAGTTTGCAAAATACAAAAAATCAACTACTATTTTCGCAACACACACCTGATACTGCGCCAACGAGACGGGTTTGAACCCTGCTTGTGCAGGAACAATAACTTCTCTCTTTCCATTCGGACTGTCTAATGACGCTCTCTCAATCACCATTAAGTCAATGTCAGCCCAATAAAGATAAGATTCCTCCAAATCCGCTGTGTCAATAGTTAAACCGTTCGTGCGCCCGATATTTTTTGAAATGAATGATGACCTTCTAGAACCATCCAAAGCTGCCTTTTCTATGGACGGACTTGACAGCTTCCACATGGAAAAATACATCCAGCCCTAGAAATATGACATATCAGTAAATATTACGTCTACACAATTGGAAAACGCAAGTCCTAGAACGGAGGCTCTACCCTACCTTAGATGGGTGCAATGCGATGCTCTTTGGAGAATCGATATCAGCCCAGAGAATTGTACGACGGTGGTCCCCGTTTAGTTTAGCCACTTCAATACGATTCCGCCCTAAATCACAGATGTAAATATTTCTGGAAAGCCAGTCCACAGCGATTCCTTCCGGGTGTTGAAGGCCAAATTCGATCACCTAAACAGATCACAACATTAAATTTAAAACAATTAAACCAATTCAAATGAATGAGCACAACATGGTATTATTCAATCAATACTCTTTCTGTGTCGCTGCCATTCATGAACGCCCGTGAAATTGCCTTGGTTTTAGTGTCCGACCAATAAATTCTATTTTCCACTGTGTCAAAATCTAAGGCACTTGCTGCTTTCACCTTCGACACAGGGATCACATCGTCTACGTTGTTATCCGTTCTGTTTAAGGAAATGCGGTGTAAATCTCCATCGCGTGAGAATACTAGAAAGGCTTCTGGAATGGTGCACGAGTGATTGTCCTGTTCCAACTCATATCCTAATTTCAATGATATCATATATCATATCTTTGTGACAATTAATTTACATTTTATTATTGCAGATTTTTAACGATAGAACTTACCTGCTGCACAAGCACAGACAACACCACTCGGCCGATACAAACAAAGATGCTGGCAACCGCCATTTCTGTCCGCACAACCATTTGTAATATTTAGAAACTGGTCATGAATATTAACTGCTTTTACCCCCATTGGATCGCTGAATGGATCCTTAATTGTCATACGATCTCCACCGGTGATTTTGTTGGCCCTCTCAACGGTTCTGCGTTGCCAGTCGGACCTTTCATTAGCAAAGCAAACAGTTAAACTGTTGTTACCACACAGGAACAGTATTTTATCAGAACTTGGATCAGAATAGACAATCATCTAACCAATAAATGTAGTCCCCAAGGATAGAAAAGCCAAATGTATGAGGTAAATCTTCACTAAGAAGTTCAGTGCGTTGAGACCCGTCATAATTGGCCATCTGAATATACAAAATATAAAGGTTTATATCACTTCGCGAAATTCACTTATATGTAAATGCGACCATTAAATTAGCGAATGTTGCTGATGTTTAAGGCAATAATGAATGAGTACCTCAATTTTGTCGGTTTTTGCATCGCAAAGGTACTTCAAAAAAAGTTTTTAGATTAGCTGGACATTTTAATCATTTTTAATCATTTTACTAGCTATGTTATTCGGTATAACTTTATTACCACTTTAGCTCTTTCCAGGTCCAGTGCGATGCCATTCGGCCAATATATTTCATTATTGATGATCACTATACGAGAACTTCCATCCAACGCAGATCTGCAGTTAAAGCAAAAAAAATCTTCAGATTAATTATCACATAAAGGCCAACGAGACCCTTTATATTGAATGAGAGCAATAATAAGCACCAATATACCATTAAATAAACAATTTACCTTTCAATTTTAGCCTTTTTCCCCCAATCCGACCAAAAACTATGTAACAAAAAGTTATTAGTTACAATAATTATTTATGTAGTATTATACACATAGAAAGTTCAATTTAAAATTGCGTTGTTATTGATATTATAAATTCTCCGTCTCCCTGCATGTGAATGTAAAAACAATGAAAATATTTTTTCTCAACTTACACGTAACCTCGCATGGGGTCCACACTTATAGCACGGGGTTCTTGCAATCCTCTGCTGATCAAAATCTGGAAAATTGTTTAAGATCCATTAAATAGTAAAAATATTTCTTATGCAAATTGCATTTTCGCTCATAGAAGTCAATGTAAGATTCTGAACTATCGAAAATTCAAATTACCTTTCTGTGTTGTCCATTCAGTCTTGATACTTCTATCCGATCAGTGCCTGTATTTTCATCAATTTTGGTCAGATTTTAGTAAGTAATAGCTCATTCGCAGGGATGGCCACGGTACGTAAAATTTTCAATCGGAGGGGGAGGGGTCTACGGGGTATCTTACATGTTGTTATCATTTTAGATTTAGGTATTTTATACATTTTAAAATTTCAACCTCAGGGGGGGGTCTAAAGTATGATGCGATAAGATACACTGTGGCCATCCGTGCTAACTCGACAGAGGATTTGTTTCTGAAAAGGATGACATGAGCGAGATAAGGAAACAATCTCAGGAGTGCTGTCAAACATGTGTCAAAGGTGACAACTTTCGGACAGAATTATTCAAAATTCAAGGATTCACTATTGTTATGAGGGTGTGCATTGTGAAATATATTTACATATATTAATTTAATATGCAGTTGTTGTGTCAGTATGCAATTGCGTGAGTATGAGATGCTCATTTGAAGAACCATCCCTATTTTTGTTAAAGTTAGGTGCGAGGGGTCTGGGGGGAACAGCGCCCCATGTGAAATTACGTAAAATCAATTGTGGGTATATGAAACCCTTTTGTGTGACACAGTTTTAAATACCCTTTCGGACAAACTAGTCAATTTTGCATATTTTCATATTATTCAGAAGAAAATTCTCTTTCGAATGAGCTATTGTTCATTAAAATCTAACAAAAATTGACCAAATACGAAGGTGGTCTCCATAATTAAACACACGTACCTGCATCCGTCCAGTACTAATTAAAAATTAAAAATCCAAAATTAAACTTTTGAAAAAGGCAAACTAAGTCTAAATTCGAAACGTGAAAGCAAATCGGATCATGGAGAATACACGAGTAAAAGAAATGCAATTTAGTGAAATTAAAATCTCAATCCAGAGGAAAGAAATCGAAAAGCCTAGCAATAAGTTGCAGACCGAGAAATTAAATGAAGATCAAGACAGAAAACCAAACAAAATCTTGTTGGTTTAGTGAAAAGAGATTTTAAAAAATAAAATGTTTTACCAAATTTCCTGCTACCCAATCGACAGCCAATCCATCTGGATGAACTATTTCGTCCTTCACAACATCTTGCTGCTCACTTCCATCCATTTTAGCTATATTTTACAAATTATAATTTTCTTTATATGTATATTGCTATATACAGTACCCGCGGCTGAGCCATAAAAAGTAGTGCGTAACATTAAGCTAGAGAAACAAATAGTGTCATACCTCGTCTAATTCTTCGAGCTTCGTCGTCTGTCCAAAAAAGGAATCCGCTTTTAACGTGGTAGTCAACGGCCAAGATATGTTTAATACCATGAAGAGGTAATATTACATCAGTATAATCTGGAGTATCTAGGGATATTCGTCGTATATCATTTCCACGAGCTACAAGTAGAAAGCTATTAATTTCTGGTGAACACTTTGAAGAATTGGACGGCAGAAGTTTAATTCCAATCGGGCAGGCACACGTGTAAAAAGGCTTGTTTGGAGAGAGAAGACACAGGTGAGAACATGGAGATGATTCACAAGGATTCGATTTTCCAGACCAAATTGTTGGTGGTAACGTCTGCTCCTCGAAAATAACTACGTCCATTGGTGTTAAACTTTGTTTAGTACTCAAAGTTCGGGTAGGTAGACCACTTGATTTGATTAAATGGAGCGAACTGCGTTTTGTGTGAAAATGTTATCATTATTGAGCTCATTAAAAATCTGATGTAAATATGGTGTCCTTTTAATCGAATAGATAAAAATATTAATACTAACTTTGTATTCCAATCAGACCAAAAAAGAAAATCTGAGTAAAAAGCCAAGGCGAACGGGTGAAGTGGAGCCCCCTTGTTAATCAGTTTCCTTTGATTTCCGTCAAAATCAACACGAGCTATAAAATGTAGCTTCGCATCGACGAAGAACTGCGATAAAAAAAAGATCATTATATGTAGTAAAAAATTATTATTATTAGGTATGGTTTTACTAACTACAGTTATACATAACTATAGGCACATCAGAGCTCTGTTGCAGGTTGTTGACTGCGCGATGAGAGAAGCCTACATGAACAAAGACAACTTACTAGAAAATAATATTAAATTTTCTCACCAGTATTTGATTTTTTAAATCTAAGGCAAGTCCATTCGGCCAGAAAATATCTTTATCGACAATTGTCTACAAATCAAAAATTATTTTGTGTCATTATATGTACGCTTTAATTTAAACATAGAAACACAAGTACATATGGCAATATGATTTTTCTCACCAATCGGTGTGTTCCATCCATTCCTGCCCTTTCTATCTTGGGGTTTTCCCCCCAATCACTCCAAAACAACAACCTTTTTGAATAAATATTACAGTTTAGTAATTCATAGTTTATTTTAAAGAAATTGTAAGTAATTAAAAAAACTAAATTATATTTTTCTAATAAAAGTCATGTTATAATATTGTATATATTTAATTAGTTTTTGCCAATGTTCGCTGCTGAATATCTTTCAACTTAATCATCGTGTAACTTATTGTTTGCATCCTTTAGTTTCCTATATTTTCATATAGTCAAGTGTTGTGTTGCCTGCGACTCTCCTTTTTTCGCCAGAATGCCTACATTGCACTTTCTTCATTTCTACAAAAAAATTCATTAGCTAGAACCAATTTACTATTGTCTTAGCTCATCTTTAACTTTTCCTTCTCGTTAAATTCTTTCTGCCATAGTTAGGTTTGTATGTGTCTACAACTGTGTCATAGGATGACAAGTTGAAAGAAATCCAGCAGCAAAGAGTTCGTGAATGATTTCGGTATAGCCATAATATAATATAATAAACCAATACCCTGTAACCCATTCAAAAGCAATATCAACTCTGCACACAATAAATCAGTAATCTTCGCTATTACGCACAGCAGTACTAATTTTTTTAAATTGTAATTATAAATTAACAACTAACGCGAGATTAGGTGCGAGTGCTAAGGCTCTGGGCTGATCAATATCTTCCCATACAAGAACTTTTCGGTGGTAAGGTGCATCCATCGAAACTACTTCTACACGGTTGTTCTCTGAGTCAGTCCAGTACAATTTTGACGTAACGTAGTCACAAACTAAATCTTCAGGTGCAGGGAGCGCAGATGAGACGATTGTCACCTATTTGAAACATAATATTATTCCATAACATCAGAATGGTACATTTATATTCACGTCGTGTTCATTTGTTATTCTTTGTGGTAGTTTAGAAAAAGATGAACCTTTTCGTTCGATTGTTTGACCCCATGCTCATTGTGCTCCACGAGATCTATGGAGCTGCATTGAATTTTCTCTTGCTCTATGTCGCCCCAGCAAACAAGTCGCCGTTCATAATGTATATCTAATGCTGTTGCTTCAGTCAAGTCTTTAACAATGACTGATGTGTTTCCACGAAAGTTGCCAACACCACCACCACCACGCTGGGGTGAGCTTGCATAAAAGTCCAAAATGCGTATATCTCGACGATTAGCGAAAATTAGTCTTGGCTGCTGCTGTTGCGACGGAGGCTTTTCTAATAAATAAAATGAAGCTTGAATGTGAAGCAAATACAATCTGTGTGACTGAGAAAAGTTGTGAAATCACTTACGGTACGTAGAAGGCACGAAGTAAAATATGAGGAGAAGTTTTGTGAGCATCGTTACAAATCGTAACGTTGAGCTCACACATTTTCCCGTCATCATCAGTGTCAAAAAATACATTTTTGACTTAAAACTGGGAAACACGCTGAATACGTATACACTTTGAGTACAAAGCTACCATAACATAACAAAGTCACTGTCGTTTTCATTTTTCATGTATGAGTAGCACGGCTGTGTTTAGGATTTGTATGTAATATTTAACAACTGCATACCCCAAATGGAGTCAGTTTCAAC
Organism: Plutomurus gul; assembly: GCA_019776185.1. NCBI lineage: Eukaryota > Metazoa > Arthropoda > Collembola > Entomobryomorpha > Tomoceridae > Plutomurus > Plutomurus gul. Next base: position 14,952 of record JABASC010000895.1, on the reverse strand, counting down.
GAGAAATTTAAAAGTCACTTTTAGTATTTTGTTAGAGTTCAATCTGTAATCATTATCACAAACTAAAACTTCACAACTCACATCATATGCAAAATGTAATAATAAAATCAATGTTCCAGTATTAGCTGCGCATGTAGCTGCACTTGTCAATATTATGTCATTGCCACCGTCAACTATCTTGTAAAAATTTGTTTAAACTCTGCAGCAGTTGCTTTCATGCGTCATGTTAAAAATGTTTGACCACAACTTATTTCAAGTCATTCTGCTACCGCTACCACCATCATAACCATCTCTATACTACGGTACGGTGCTGCATTGCATATTTAACGATTCTAATCTAATCTGTCTAAAAACATTCATTAAACTCTGACAGATCCAATTTTGGATTTAAATTCCAATCTTCATGGTGTGTAATCGAGAAAAATACTTTTTTGACATTCATCATTTTAGCTGTCACTGTCTTTTCGGACTTTGGATTCCTGGATTCTTCATCTTGGAGGTTTCTTATTGCTGTCAGACAGACTCCGGCGGTACTGCCACGGATGGTGGCAAGCTAATCATAGCAAAACGAGTTTAGTATTAGTTGTTAGTTTTTTTTATATAAATTTTACAAAAAAAGTTAGGAACCGAAAGGAACATAAACTTGCATATATATTTACTTTTTAGAAATAGGTTATACAAGTATTTTTAAATCCACTTACTTTACCGTTGACTGTAAGCTGCAATCAATGTGATCCACCCAATGATTTGTTTACATTATGAATGATTATTTTGACTCGCTTAACTCTGGTTTAAATGATAGACTTGACGAGCTGAGATTTACACACGTATAAACAGCACAGCGAAATAGCAACACAGCATGTAGCATGGGAAATTCATGGAGAGGTGCAGAAAGCATTGCAGGTACTACAATCAAATGAAATGCCGCCGGAATAGTTGAATTGCCGAGTGTCGTCTGCCGCTTTTGGGAGCTCCCACTAACTCAAGGGTTGAGTGCATTTTATTGCTGGCTTTGAACATTTTGTTTGTTGTTGTTGTATGGTTGAGGTTTTTGTGCAGAAGCGGAGGAAAACGCGTGAATAACCGCTCCGGGGGCGATTTACACCAACTTATATCAGATATATATGCCTTGTATATTAGAATAGGACTATTTATATGAGCACTTATATGCTAAAATACATATCGCAGTGCATATACTGCATGTATGTGTCAGTCAGTGGTATGTTTCTTACATAAATTTATTCCGTATATAACCTTCTCAGAGGCAGATATTAATCGCCGATATCCGAACAATGTTACCCGATGTACCACCGTAACACGAATAAGGCCCACAAATTTAATGTAATAGCGCACGATATGCGATTTGCTATTCTCTTTGGAGACCCCATGTATGTGACAAACACAGGTTGATGACAATGAAAAGTATTTAATCGAGTAAAGGAGGTCATGAGGAACAAGGTTCAGTTGGGAATTTCTTTGATCGCACTTGCAGTTTTGGATTTATTAAATTTTGAAAATTAAATATAACATTGGTCTACATTGGCAACTTTGTTGAAAAAGTATTCCACAATGTGCAGTGCACATTGTGCACTTAAGCATACATTGTACGCTTCGACTTCTTCGTCATGATTACAATTATAAGCTATGTAACTTGTAACTTCTGATAGCCCAAATGCAGTAACGCCAATACCATCTCTGGCCCCTCCCCTCTCGATGTTATTTGGACGGGACAATAAATAGAGTAAGATATAGCACATCGTACATTAAGTTTGACCTAAGTGTGGGAATTAACAGTTTTATGCCCGCACCAGGAACCTGGCTTTATGGAATCATTAGATCTGCCTGTCTGACAACTCTCAACAAATTCCAACTTTGAAATCGTTAGGTCCTGAAATTTGGTATACAAGCTTTACGTACCAAAAGTCAAGTTAGCAAGCAGCAAAGGCCATTAAAACAATTTTTAAAACTTTGGATCCATACATTGTCAGTTCAGTTTTTGCAAAGAATAAGAACTAGAATTTTTAAAATAAAAAATTGTTAACGATTGCGAACTTTGGCCTAATTTAAATGTCGTAATCGTGCGAACCGAAAACTGGTCATCCAAAGCTAAAAAATAATTTTTGCCAAATCAAGTTAGAAAAAAATCGACAAAAATTGTCCTAAATAAAATTTGAGTTTCTAGAGGCGTAAAACTTGGCACACTAGTGTATTCCAATTGCAAGACGAGCTGGGTTATTTAAAGTTGTGGGACGCAGTAGCGTCAGCCAACATAATTAATTTTTTTCAAACACTTTAGTCAGACGTTGGAAACAAGCTTAAATGACAACAAAAATAGCCCTAAAACAGAATTTTAACAAATTGAGCTTTAAAACTAGGCACATTCAAGTTTGTAGAATAGCGTGGCAGGTGAAGCGGATGATGCTGAATGTCGGATAGCTCACCGGGCCCTCGTCGTTTATGTAAAACTATAAAATGTATCACAATATCAGCCATAGCCATGCCGTCGTACAAACAAACTACGAAACTACAAACTCCTAAACTAAAGCAACTTCCAAACTAAAAATGCTTCTACCAAAATTTAAGATTTTGATTCGGATTTTCATTTTTCGAATATAGTTTTAGTGACACATTTGTTATTTTGGTTATTACAATACAGTAGATTTCTTACGGCTGACTTTTTATCCTTGTTTTCGTTGATAAAACCAGTATTTTACGTGCTACTTATTTATGTTGTATGTGTAATTAACATTTAATTTATAATTGTGTATCGTCTCCGTTTTGCCCGGCGATACTGGTATCTGGTCACAGGTCAGAGTTTGTAGACCGTCCATTATTCACACATATTTATTACACCAATAATGTCGGACGCTGGATTTTTCCGAGTAAGTTCGATATTTTTACGAAAACTATGCAGTAATGTTGAAATTGAACTTTAGCTACATATTTGAATTTGCAATAATAAGTTTATAGTTACAATTTTATTTTGCGTACACGAAATTGTATGATGTTTTTGGTTATGATAAAGGGTACCTCGTCGGAGCAGGATAACCGGTTCAGCGACAAGGAAAAGAAACTTCTTAAGCAAATGCGGTTTTCAGATAGCATATTAAAAAAGGTATTAAGCCACTGGTCATTGTTCTTTCTACCATGTCAATTTTAGATTTTACATCTCATAAATGTAATCTGTCTTTGAATCAAGGTTGATATGGGCAAAGTGAAGTTGGAGGTTTTAAAACCATGGATATCAAAACGAATTTCAGAACTATTAGGAATGGAAGATGACGTACTAGTAGAATTCGTATTTAACCAACTTGAGGCTGAACCGGTAAGATAAGAATGAAACGGTTATTTTATATTTATGAATGAGACATAAAAGAAGATTTCACACTTTTTCCAAAGCCAAAATAGTTTTGACTAATACATAATATTATCTTACAGTTTCCAGACGCAAGACGTATTCAAATAAACTTAACAGGGTTTTTGAATGGAAAGAATGCCAGAATATTTACTGGAGAGTTGTGGGATATGCTTTTATCTGCTCAAGAGACATCATCGGGTAATTTGTGCACCATTTTAATGTTTAATTTCTTTCATTTTCGGCTGCTTACTCATGTCAAATATATCGTCCTTGTCCGTATCTGAAGATCTGTAGAATTGTCATGGATCAAAGATAACAATAAAACATTTGTAATGTATTATAGGTATACCTGGTAGTATTTTGGAATCTAAAAAGGAGGAGATCAAAAAAAGAAATGTAAGTCGCATCGAGTAAAAGCACTTTCCCCTATTCCGATATTTAAATAGCTTGTTTTGCATTTATGACAGGAATATTCGTTTATCAGTCAGTACATTATGTAATAACCTATCGAAAGTAGTCTCATGGGTTTGTGATACCTACGTTACGTACAGGAGGAGCAGGAGAAAATCAACGAAACTCTTAAGAAGACTGTGAGCAGATTTAACGACAGATTAAAAAAGGACAGAGATTCACCGCCTAGTCGGCGGGATCGTCGTTCTGATTCAAGAGATAAGTCACGTTCCCGATCACGTTCAAGATCCATGGAAAGGGAGAAAGGAGGTCGACCTCCAGCAAAAACGTTAGAGTTTCCCATGTATATTCAATATATAATCAATTTTGACATTTAAATAAATAATTTTTTATGATGATTCAAGTTATCGGTCTGAATTCTATATTGGCGTCTACATCCGAACTTGCGTTCAGATGTAGGTTGCCTTTATAGATGCTCAGTGTAGTAAAATAACCTTCTGAATGACTATAAATGACAATATTCGTTGTTATTTCTAAATGTGTTAACAGTAAATTTATAAAATTTAAATTATTGAACTTCAGTGACTCTGAGGCGGACGAGCCTACTTCAGGTAACGATTTAAAAAAGAAGGAAGACTCTGTTCAGACTAAACGTCATTACAGAACGAGACATTCTAGTTCTCCATCTCCGGACCACACAAAAGTAATGCATTCTTCTTTTTTACTTACGCATACAATGATATTTAACGCCTTTGTACCTAATGACTGAATGTTCATTTGTATAAAGAGAAAGTCAAGGAGCTCTAGTCCACGACGAGACAGTAGAAATAAAAATCAGAAAGATTTAATGGACGAAATAAAAGCAGATCGTGATAGGGAAAAGGACAGACATGGACATGAGCCTCGACATGACAGGGAACGTGGTGGTAATTGGAGGGACAGAGAAAAGGATTGGGGAGATCGAAGAAGTCGTTCTAAGCGTTCACGATCTCGAGGGAGTCGATCCCGCAGTCCACAAGACCGATCTAGACGTAGAACCGCTCACTACCATCAACAGAACAACACAAGGGGATTCCAAATGTCAGATCGAGGTCGACGGGATGTGGGCAATGATCACCCTTCTCACCAGCGTTCGTTTGAGTACCACGATGTTCGCTCAAAGTCCCCAGGTTTCGATAGGTCTCTCAAAAATAGTCGTTATTCATCATCCTCCGCTGCGGATAGAAAATTTACACAGGGTCGCCCCACATTGCACTCTGTATTCAATTCAGGTCACAGTTCAGATATTCATAAGGTAACACGTTGTATTTATTAACATTATGTGAGTGTGTGTTCATCGCATCTTACATAGATCCTAAAGTTTTTTGGATTTGATAAACGTTTTTTACTTTAGGGCTCAAGACATTCAAGATCAAGATCGCCTGAATTAAGGAAAACAATGGCAATCGAGCAAGATGGAAGAAGTAATAGTGTGTCAAGTAGTAGATCACCTTCCCCTGAAAGGTCACGAGTTAAGCCTAAACATAACAATGAAAAGGAAAACTCAACAATATCTGTAACTAGAGATAATAAAACGAATGACTCCCCCAACAAACTCGATTCAAAAAGTTTTGATAACAGTTTGCTCAAAAAGAATAAAGAAAAAGATTCCTTACGAAGCCCAAAATCATCGTCTCCTGAGGATAACGGAATTTCTCGAAAGAAGAAAAAGAAGGAGAAGAAACACAAGAAACATAAGAAGCACAAAAAACAAAAAAAGTCCAAGCGAAGTGAAAGCGAAGACGACGACGAAGATAAAGATGTCAGTGGAGACGAAGGAGTTGTCGGGAGTGGACGTTCTAGAATTGCATCATCCTTTTTGAAGTTGGTTGAACCTGCAGCGGTGATTCGCTCGGAGGATTTGGAGAAGACTTTAAGAGAGAAAGCCTTAGAATCCATGAAAAAGGCTGCTGCTGCTGGCCGGGACTAAAATTAGATATTTTATTTAATATAATATGCGTTCAGTCTCTACTTTAATCTGCAATTACAAATATGTGGCATCCATACATCGGCACATGCATGCGAACTGTGTTTACACTAATAACATTAGCCTTGCACCTGCGAATACAGTGGACAAAAAGGTATTTACAAAACGTTTACAGTACACAGGTTCTGTTTAACCGTGTCAAAGTCCAAATGCAGATGTCATACTCAATATGCCTTTTTGTTATTTAATTAAACATTTTGACGCATATGATGTTAGGTTTAGCTTTGCGAGATTAGTAAAATATGTAGGTGTTTTCCAAATTATCTCTGTTTAGGCAACTTCTCTTTAAATGGGTTGCACACGACATAATTCCATCTTTTCGAAAAACCTTGTTATGTTTCTGATGATGATACTTGCATGCACGGGTAATTTAGTCTGTGTTTTTGTCATCCATTATGAATACACACATATACACGTAAAAATCAACTGTATACAAAATATGTAGCTGTCGCGTTAAATTGTTTTTTGAAGTAGTTCGTCTTAACTTTTCTATACATGCAGTTTATAATTAAAATTTAGTAAAGTTTCCTACTCAGTATTTTAACTGCGTTTTTGCTGTAGATTGTCGTCGTGTGATTACTCAAGTTTGTTATCCAATGTCTGTGTATAAATTTGTGGCCATTTTGCCAGTTGTTCTATGCACTAATTTTGTGTTCTTTGTATGTAGAGGAATTTGTTGAACGCCCATACGTTGTATGAAAAATGTACATAGACTATGTATGTAATGGCCGTACATCACTTGTTGTATCTGCAGTTGGATGTTCACTGTGGCCACCGAATTTTAACCACACTGTAAAAAAATCTATATTATAATCACATGAATGGAGATGAAGTGTTTCTAAATACAAATGTTTCTTTGAAATGGACTTTAATGTATACCGCGAATTTTTCAAACATAATCGCTTAATTTGTGTTTACAATCAAACACACTTCTTATTACATTATGACGTGGCAAATAATCATATTGTGACTACGACACTTTCGTCATAAAAGATTATGATGATTTAGACATTCTGCAAACATAAGTACATGTATATACAAACACTTTTTGGTAGTAAGGATGCTGAATGCAGATGAGTGGAATGAGAGAGTTGTGTTATGTGCACACGAACATTTGTCAAAACTTGACACTGACACTGTACGGATGAAGAGAGACAAATCAACGGTTTCGCAACTGAGCCTGACACGTCCATGTACAGAGTCCAGATGATGCTTGGTTGATGCTACTTTTATTGCACTAGTAGAGAAGATGCACAAAAAACTGAATACAAACATGTACAGGGAGACAGACAAATGAATTCAAATCAAATAACATCACTTTCTCCATCTATATAGCTTGTATTGTGTTTAAATAGTCAATAGGTGAAATTTTAAAGCACCCAGGTTTTTTGTTTCTTTTTAAAATTTAATACATATGATAGACAAACAGACAACTCAGGTATCTAGATATGTGATGTAAACATATCTTTTAATTCGTTTTTTTCTAATAATTAATTTCGACGTTCAATTCGACAAACAAAATTTATGCCTTCAGGACAATGAAAATAGCTCAAATTTCTTTCCTGAAAATATTTATCCAAAAAGAAGTAAATGAACTCAATGTATAACAAGACGCAGTTTAGACGTCCCAAATCACACAAAAATGAAAATAGAGTGAAAATACGCTCCAATAAAAGAAAAATAACGGAGATTTCTTCTGTCATTCACCCTGTAGCTTATTGTTAGAGGCAGAATTTGTGTTTGATAGAGTACAAGGTATTTATGTATATATATGTGCAAAATACGGAATATTACTGCAACTTCGCTCGTGCATAAGCTTCAGGTGTACAACCAGCTAATAAATAAATGCAAAAGTATTCATCGTTCGGATTAGAACTGTTCAAAATCGCTACCAGTTCTACCCCTGGGCAATAAAGAGCAATGCAGATTCACATACTCTCATTTTTCGTTCTGGTTCAGTGGACTGGCGACGAAAACGAAACTCTCTTGTAGTCAGTAATTACAGTTCTTTAAGCAAAGGATCAGAGAGGAGCTTGTCTTGTCGTAAAAAATTATCATGCATGCATCACAATCTTAAATGAAGCAAAACCTTTTAGCTTTTCATCCAACTATATATTCCTATCTATAACCGCACAGCAATTCAAGCACACGACGGTACCATCAACCAACATCCGTGACGTACTGACTATACATGACAACATATTATTGTGGCATTTTCTACTGTGAACCGAACCTACAGCAATTTTCATGCACAGAAAAGAATTGATGAAAAGGCATGACTGTTTTGCTATCCGTGTACACGCTTTTTATTGTCAACTATTTTGGGCATTGGAGTGTCAAGTGCAGTGCAGAGATAAACACTGCTCGTGCAACGGTACTGGTCTTACAAGTGGAGAGGGCGAGTTCAACAGTTTCTCCAAAAACTAACAAAGGTATAAAAGGGTGTAGAGTGCACAGGAGCCCAGTTCATTTCCGAAGAAGCAATAAATCAAATCAGTGGTGGTGGTAATGAATACTCATTGAAGATTTTTTGGAAATTTAACAGGTTTCACGTGCAAAAATCCGAGATCTCATTGTGAACAATTTCGTGAAGAGACACGCAGCCTGAAAATGGCCCAGAAAATAAAATCTAGTCTTTTTAATGTTAGTGGCAGAGGATTTGTCTCGAATAGAATGATGTTGTTCAGCCTTTCCGTCGTAGTGATGGTGGCCCATAGTTTCTCTTTTGGAGTGGCACAACAGGGTGTTCCGAAAGTTAATAGTGAAACTGTTGCTGCTGGAATCAATCCGACAGGCGCTTCCTTGCCTCTTGTCACCAGTGCTAATGCTAACAGCAATAAACGAGTTGCCAAACAAGTCGGTTCATCACCAGGAGGTATTCGTCGTATGAATGTTGTAAAAGGGTTTATTGGTTTTTGTTTTTTAGACACTAAAATATATATTTTTTAATTTCAGGTACAGTTGAAACTGCGAAAGATCATGAATCTTCTGGAACTCACGGGTTTGGTCATGGATTTGGGCATGATCACGGCCATCATGGTCATTTACATCATGGTTATGGAGACGGAAAATATTTCCAGTAAGGAAAACCCGTTTTTGCATTTTTTAGATTGACGAATGTGATTTGAGTAGTAAATGCGAGAAATTGTGAAAATTACGTAGATCTATGTTGGACAAATATTATATTGCCCACGGACCACATAAATATGACATTGGTTGGGTAGGCGAAACTCCAGATGGGTGGGAACAGAGATATGAAAGAGTTGATGGACACGTGAAACAGGGAAAGGTTATTAACAAATAACACGAATTATTTCAAATACAAATTTACGTAATACCAAATTATCAAATCAATAGAAGATCGATTTACTTTTATTTATACTTTACATAAACGAAAAGTGGTTGAAATTAGAAAGTATTTTCCACAAGAATAATTTAGCTGAGTACCCCAGCCTTAAAGGGTAATCAAGATTCTACGAATTACAGAGAAGATATCACACGGTTTTATGTGACTGTGACACAATTCATACAGGCACAATAAAACCTCCAATACGCACAGTTCCTAAAGTTATATTACTGTATACCTACGTACAACCAAGAAATTACTAGAAACTAGAAGGTTCATATACCTTTTTTATTTATTCTGGAAATACTAGGAGGATGTAATTATGAAAAATTTCAAGTATGTATAGTATTAAGCACAACATAAGTTTGACTAGATCCTAAGACATATACTGTACCATGACGCATTAGACCAGTGGTCTGATCGCTAAACAATGTTTTGAGAAAGAAATCAATCAATTAATCAATAGATACGCCCATGTCCCCGAATACGGCGTTTACGAGTACGGCTACAGACGCGGAAATGACTACCACTTCCAAGAAAGATATGAAAAGGGAGGACCGTATTGGAACTTTAAAACTAAAGTAAGTGAAGCAGTTTTTAGAATTTTTTTTAAATTAAAATTTGATTCTAAATCAGTGAGATATTTTGATCCTATTTTGAAATTATCATTCATTTGTAAATCTTCAAATATTGATTTGATAAATGGTTGTTTGTGATATAATATGTTTAAGGTTGCATTAAAAATAAGGAATCCACTTCCGGAAATATGAATTAAGGTTACCTGAATTACCTGTATAACATACACATGCAAAATCTTCCATACTTCCCCCGATCGAAAAATATTGTGCACCCGGCTGGAAACGTGGAACAATCGTCACCCACCCAAGCCCAACTCAAAATCCAAATAAAAAATACCCACCCATCCAACTCCAACTCAAAATCGAAAAATAAATGCCCTAGGCCCTACCCATCCAAACCCAATTGGACTTGGGTGGACCTGTTTCAATTCAATTTCAATTCAATACCCTACTCACCTCTGACACCACATTTTGTTTTCAACCGAGCCACAAATTATGCCCAAATTTTAATACATGATCAGGAATTTTGGTAATCCTAATTTGCTAATGTTGGCTACATTAACAAATTAATTTTAACATAAATTTTAATTCTAATTCAGCATTATTTATATACGTAATGCAGGTAAACTAAATTAAACCTTCATTTATTTTCATGTGGATTCCTTATTTTTATTTAATGCGACCTTAATTGTTTATGCCAAATTAAACATAAATTTATTTAACGTAAAATTATGTAACAAGATTTTAAAACACACAAATAGGTGAAGTGGGGAGACAAATACGGCGGGTACGGTGAGCACTATTGGGATTACAATCATCAAGATAAGGGGTATGATGGTGGTCACGGTCACGGACATGGAGGAGATGACGGAGGACATGGACACGTAAGAAGCTGAAATAATATAATAATGTGATTATAATCTCCGGACAAACCAGGGTCACATTTCCTCTCTATTAAATAGATTTGAGGATTTAAAAGTTTTTGCAGAAGATTTTGCAGTGCAGTCATAGCAGATACAAATACATGCAAGCATACAGTTCTACGATATGGATGAAATTAGCCTTTTTACAACATGCGGAAAATCTTTTGTTTTATTGCTCACCATAAAAACGTTAATGATGATATTTTCATGTCAGATTTAAGAAATATTATGTGAAATAGAACCATGTTGTAGGGAGGTAGCGCTCAAGAATACTTATTTATCTTGCAAGAAAGAGATTAGGATTATTGATAATCTGTTGCACGTTTACGAAATTCCGATTCAAGAGCCATACAAACATTTACAAAATTGCAATCCCTCTATTTTCAGGAGCTCTTAAATTATTTTTGGCAAAAAGGAAAACTTGCATAACGAGTATGTGTATTACGATTGCATCCCATGAGAATTGAATTGTAAACGAGCGTAATTACCTGCTTAATTACGAAACTTGAGTTGTTAGTGAACTACAAGTGCACTTTCTACATTTTGGTATGAGACTGTAATCTTGTGAAATCCATTTGATAAAAATTATACGTTCTGCAACTGCGGTCGTAAGTTTTATATTTCCCATTTAACTAAAATGTGGAGAAAAAATGTAGCCATTAGGAAACTGGTTAACTATGGTGCCAACAAAAGTATTATAATTTAGTGAAAATTATAATGTTCAATGTTCAATAGATCAAATTTTATTCTCATATTCGAAAACGAATTTACAGCATTAAATTTTGTGGGCTTTTCAGGGACATTACTCTGAACCAGTGCCATCGTACGAGTCCAAACCGGGAGTAAAGAAAAATTCTTTCCTAGCAAAGCGTCAAAGTGACAAGCAAAATAAAACTGGTGAAGCGTCAACGGATCCAGCAAAGGGAGACATTGGGGATGACGAGAGTCGACAGGATCGAAAAACTCGTCTTCTCAAAAAGCGACAAAGAATTGCGGAGGAGGCTTTGTGGGCCGTGCCTCAAATATCTGCAGGAGACGTGAACAATGCACAACAGGATTCAAATGTCAATGGGGATGGTGTGATGATGATGCCTTCTCTGACTTTAGACCCAGTGTCGGGCAAAGTGTACGATGAGACCACAGGCCAAGCTTATTGGCTTAAGCCTGCCAACTAAAATTGTACGAGTTTGGAAGAAAGCGAGACAATTACTTAATTGCGTCCTACTCCAATGATTGTGAGTGTCTGTGCGTAACCTGTACAGGTGTTATTGCATGTAAACACCCAGTCGAACATTTATTGCTCGACCAGTTTAATGTTTTATAGAAGTCAATGTTAATTCACCCTAACGAGACTTGGTATTCTACTCTCTTGTTGTTGTTTTCACTTCTTTTCGTTTTGTTATATATTTTTGTGATTCGATAATTATCATTAGCATAATTACATTGATTAGTATATAAAACGCACACGGTAATAATTTGTTGTAATTCTCATGTCGTGTGGATTTTGTGTATTATGGCTCTAATTGGTTTGTTCAAATAAATGATTTGAAGGTGGAATTGTTTTTTTTTTATATAAAACCAGTTTTATTGGTCATTTAACAGATACAGCATATTTTCTACTCTCTTGTTGTTGTTTTCACTTCTTTTCGTTTTGTTATATATTTTTGTGATTCGATAATTATCATTAGCATAATTACCTTGATTAGTATGTAAAACGCACATGGTAATAATATGTTGTAATTCACATGTTTGGATTTTGTGTATTATGGCTCTAATTGGTTTGTTCAAATAAATGATTTGAAGGTGGAATTGTTATTTTTTTTATGTAAAACCAGTTTTATTGGTCATTTAACAGATACAGCATATTATTGATACTGATTCACTGTATATTACAATTGGGAATTTATAAAAATAGAAGTTTGGTAAATGTCTGAAATTTCAAAACCATACAAAAGTAATAAAAACATCGGTCTGGATAATAAGGAAGTGTATAATAGTGACTGGAAGCACCCTTTTCATCCGAGGAATCCTCATTCATAATACATTTGCAGGTATTTATTTATATATATGCTTCTGTGTACTGGGTTAGAAGTTATAAACGGGAGACTAGAATTTCATCGTTCTTGGAGGAAACGTATATAAAAACTTGCTGCTGCGAGTAAATGATTATTAACAAGTTAACAGTAGTTTTCCAAAAAGTATAAGAATAATATATAGGAATAACTTGAAGGATAAGTAACACTCTTTGGGGAATTGTCTGTCTGATCATTTCGCTCACACGTTGACATATTCCCGGGGGAAAATTTTATAAAAAGAAAAGTTTCCTTTCTAAATTTTTGTCATAGTTGACAGCTTATCGGCCATATCCACCCTGTCCACCATGTCCACCCCAGCCCCAGCCCTTGAATTCAGCTCCTTGCCAGATGTACTTTTGGTATCCCTTGCCTTGTTCTTGAAGCTATGGAAAGTAAATAATGGAAATAATTATAAGTTATTATACAAGAAATCTGTTGATATCATCTCGATTTTTCTACAGCAAGAATTCAGGACACTTACCCCGTATTGGTAAGCATGAGGAGTTTGCCATGCGTTGACATTGGCCCAGCCGTAGTAAGGCCTCTGCCAGCCCCATCCACCACCACCACCACCACCACCAACTCCTCCGTATCCACCTCCATGATGTCCACCGTGAGCGTAGCCAGCAAGGGCAATTCCGCACAAAACCGCCAACAAGAACTGTAAAGAACACACAAGGAAAAAATTGTGATCACAACACACAAAAAAAATCCGTGGGTCAGCTTTTGAAATGATGAAAAATTAAAAAGTCTTCAAAAAACAAACAATTCTCGATTTAATGTGTAACTTTTGACTAACCAGCTTCATCATGATGAATTAAGGTAATTAAACTGAGAACTTTTTCTTCGAGACTTTAAGAATACGATCTGTTGTGTATCCAAGTTGATGGGAGAGCACTGAATGATGTTGAAGTGGTCATCCACTCAGACTTTTATAGTGGCCACTGGTGAGTGGTCACTAATGATAAGTGCATAGTGTTCAAACTCCGTTTCCCTAATCGTCATAATAATAGCCAAGCGAATATTATAAATTGTGTGTGTGTGTGTTGTATTATTGCAGGGTGCATAGCGTGGCCGCAATATTAACCCTTCCTTAGTCTCAGTCTCAGACACACACACACACACAAATGCACACACCTCCTCCTACTTGCAACAAAGCATTACACAGTTCTAACTATATATAAAAATATAAAATGTATACTCTCAAATGTGTATAATGTATATGTCGATTTCATTGCAAATTTCTGTTTCTTCGTTCATGAACTCAAACGCAACTTAATAATTGGTCTACCTATAATACCTTTCCTACGATTATTTTTGTTTGAGTACCTACATACTCGCTCTGCTATCTAGGTGCACTTTCAACTCTACACTACTGTAGTATGGACGATGTACACAGTTTTCTACGAATTATAGCACCTTTACACAGTAAAAGTGTAAATGCATTGTAGTACAAATGGAATTAGAAATAGAAACATAACATGTACCTACATATCTGTATTCACCAATGTTACAGTTTCTATTTGCTGTGTAGTAATAATCATATGAAACTGTGTGTGCAGTATGGTTTCAGCTTTTCTTGTGGTAACGTGTCAATATCAAATTCTTACTGACCATTATTAATTAGAGAGTGTTATGGTATGCCCAAACAAAATAGTCTGCTGATACTACACATACTACATTGTGTCGAATGAATGCCAGAATTTTCTCAACACGTCCACGACTGCTACGTACTGAAAAATCTCACAATTAGTGTAAGCGATACGAGCACACAGATCATGAAGTTGATACCTATTTATAATGAAAAAAAGTGAATTTGTAGCAAGCCCACAGATGCGGATGAGGTAGGAATTGTCGATACTCGAGACGATAATACGTAATACCAGAATGATACGTATATACGTACCTGTAGGCGTCCACCTGAAGTTGATAAAAAATCTTTTGGGTTGTTTATGCCGATTATACATTGTAAAAATTTAGTTCTTGAATTTTTTCAGGTAGATTAGTAATTGAAATCTATCGTTATTCTGTTAGAACACTTTTCTCTAATTGTTCCCTGTAATGCTTGGAAAGATACAACATTTGTTGCATATCAATATAATATAAGTTATATCAGCATTAAGCATGTAATTATTGTAGGTAATGAATTGATTAGTTTCACATTTATATTATATCGTTTCACACTTTTTAATAGGTTCCTGTGATTTTTGCGCCCTTTGCGGAACTAAGCCGATG
>JABASC010000894.1:0-30171 GCA_019776185.1 Plutomurus gul | reverse complement strand
CCGAAAAATAAAATAACTGTATTAATTGCTATCTGAAATGATAGTTGACTCAACCAAAGATGTTGCTATCTTGAGCATTATGATCAAAGCTCAACAAGTGTATGGATTCAAATAAAGGCAGATGAAGATGTGCTACATGTTTTGCCCTAAGTTTCCACAACTTCAATGTCAAACGGTGAACGGAACAGTTTCATTACATAGAGACTGCATAGCTTTGGACACTGTGGAATATTACAATTAAAGAACATCAACCTAGATGTTGTAATCTCATGGTCATTGGTCAGTTCTCTTGGCACTGGTTACTATATGTATATACTCGTTTGTAAGTGGAGTGACAACGATGTACTGGAATATAGTTACATTATATAACATACATATCCAGGGTGTATTTAGTTTTCATGAAGATAAGTATTCTCCACATTATTAGATTTTTCTTATTCAAGTTATCATCATACAACAACGTGATCCACCAATGAATTGCAGATTAAGACTCTAAATTCGGGTGATTTGACTTATTCCTCCGAAGTTGTGTATTATATTACGATGCATGCATACACACACAGATATTATGAATCTTTGTACTCTTTGTATTGTACACCATAACAAACTGACCACAGTTAAATACATAACATTACCATCTCCTCACTGTATTCGATAGCAATATTACGGAAGCAAATGTTAAGACGGAGAATGCGCCTTTCTCATAAAAGCAATCCTCTGATTGTGAGTTAAAAATAAAATCAGAGATTATAACAATTTACTGCGTTTGTGTTTAAAACGCAAATATTCATGAATTTCCTACAGTTAATATAGCAGCAGGTCATGTAGGTAACCTGTTTTTCATATTGGTAGTTCAATTTTTAAAAATTGTTTATACTTCTTTATTCATTCTGCATTTACGCCTAATTCCTTTTCTCTGGTATGAAACTCTTCCTATGAGGTTGGTTTTTGTAATAGTACCAACTATTGCTCATTGCAACAATTTATCAGGTTGTAGACCAGTCCACGCTTTGTGCGGTGAGGTGAAGCGACTACTTCAAGGACATCTTAGGCTACCAATGGTACTCATAGTAGATCCAATATGACTACTAATTCTGGAACATATTTCTACAAAAGTTCTGTTGGAAGATGCACACAAATTCATTGTGAATGTACCAAGTTAAGACGAACACAAATGCTGACTAAACTACTTAAACATTCTTATTCGACGTATTTCATGAATCATCATCGTTTACTAAAAGGATTGCAATCCAGGCATAAACAAATAATATTTATATTCTATAGGGAATACGTATTTAATAATATTCAAATCAAACCCTCATGAACCAAATTGTGTAAACATCATCATTTAGATTGTACGTAGCGTGTGTGCTAATGCTTCACCATTATATTAAAGTGTCTTCTTCCTGTTCTTCCAGCACAAGTAATTTATAATGGTCGCTGTACGTGTTCACTACAACAGACGAAGCTGTAAACAAATTTAGCTTAAGTGCACCGTGTGTGAGGATCCAAAGAAGTCATGGTCGTCTACATACTTCTCCTCAAAACAATACTAAAAATAAATGTATTTGATCACGTGAAATTCCTGGTGTAATACATATTTAACAAAACTGATTTGCTTCGCAGTTTCACAGTACAGATTCTTGTAGTTATGCATAAATTACTGTCTTACTCACTTGGTCTAGAGTGTTGTAAATTTGAAGTGACATGCCTTTGTAGAAATCTCCATAAGTAATCATCAAAGAAAGCTCGTCTTTCTTGGCCAGTAATTCTCCTGTATAGTATTTAGGATTGTGCTCGCAAGTTAATATTTCCATTACATGTCTTCACACACTGGAAGGTATTATTTTTCATGATTTGCTCACCAAGTTTTTCATGCGGTGCAATAATATTGTCGTTATGAAAATTATATTTCAATGTCAGTAGTCTTTTCTCCAACATTTTGATTAACTCCACTTTTATATTATTCGAGTAATGTGAAAATGGAGTACTTATCACGGGTTCAAATTCAAATTTTAATTCGCTTCTGTAGTCAATATTATTTCCTGTTGGCTGTTATTGGAAAGGAATGGAAATTACTCAGCATATTCAATATAAACGGTTATCAAACAAATGCCTCGAACTCACGTAAGGTCTTCCACGGAAAAGACAAGCGTCACCCTACATGAGTAATAATCCAATTACAGTGAAATACATTTTTAAATGAATAGGCCGATGAGCTAGTTAAATAGTACAATACGAAAATGCGTACAAATAAATAGTCCAGAGGCTCGAAACTTTCCGACTGAGTAGAAGTCAAGTTACGAACTCTGTCAGTGAACGAATCAATGCAAGCGTTTTCATTCTCTATTGTCGCTTTTGATAAAAACAAAGGTGGGTAGTACGGCAAGAGTTGTCCTTTACAGCAGTGTGGATGAGAGAATTCTTCAAGTGGTTTACAATAATCCTGAAAGAATATAAATAAATAGGTAACAATTCATGCAATTATACATACATTACATATGGTCTCACTCTCATATCAATGTTCTTCAACCAGAACACACTTAACCTGTACTGGGCCCTATTTCATATTACTTTTGCACTTGTATTTACAACGACAAACTTGTCAGTCCCTATCCTTTTAAGTTATATGAAATAGGCCCCTGGTTGTTAAGGAACATTGGTCTCATATTATATTATGTATATACTTTGCATGTAACTATTATATGTAAAAGTTGTAATATTTTCACCTTCCAATCTTTCATTGATGCCACCGGGCTTTTGCTGCTTGGCATAGGTGGAAAATTAGGCAATTCGTCGGCAAAAGGTTGATCACAAACCTTCCATGTATCAATACCAATTTAATTTCACACCCATTAAACTTGTATTTATACATAGGTATTTGTTTCAGCATTGATTAAACTAAATATTTTACCATTCTTTCGATTCTATTAAAACAACGCATATGCATTTCCAGACGCTTGTGACTTGGAGTTCCGTTGTCAGGTGCTATTTATTTTAAAAAATGACACTTAGATATGTAAGATATTGTGAATTGTAAATACAAGGTACCTTATAAGGCACAAGAGTAATTGGAAAAGATGTAAGCACGATTTGATGGCAATTTAGATAATTTTCACCAGCGCATTCAACAGCTGCAGTTTGAATTTTCATTTGAACTTCTTTTCCATAATTTCTCGTCATAAGAGCTACGACATCCTGGAAGGAGTAGTCTCTAGGAAGCTAATTTATATAACAAATAGATTCATTAATTGTGTTACATGTTTGCTTACGCTATTGTGAAAGTTTTGTGCTATCATCGTACAGATTCCTTCGTGATCAAGTAGCATTCAAACTCTTTCCACTGAAACAAAAAAAGTTTTGCTAATCAAAAGTGTTGCTACTTTTATTCTTGAATTAATTAGCTTTCAGTAGTACGAATATTGTATAAAAATATATGTACATAATATGCACCACGTGCCGTACCATCACTGTTGGTAGGTCATCTTGAGGAGAAAATTGCGAGCATTTCTCTGTTGGTTGAGAAAAGTTTTCTTCGTATGCTTTGAGACTGGGATTTGCATAAACGAAAGGAGCTCTCAGATCGTCTACGGTAAAATTAGCACAGCATGTGTAAGGACCGATCTTCATAAACCTTCCTTTTTTGGCTGAACAAATATGAGGTACTGATTCCATACTGGGATCATCTGGAAACTAGTACGCGCGTTTAAAAATTATAAATAGTATTAATAAATACTTGGACCTTTTGAAATATCCAAATCACAAAATGCACATGAATTATGGCAATTGTTTATTTATCTCACCGAATATACAAACAAGTAAATTAAAGTTTGGAACACAAAGATCGCTAAAAACGAATGATTTTTTAACATTTTTATGTTTTCATGAAATTCAGGATTAACTTCCTCTGTGATTGCAGAATTGGAAAATGAATCAAATCACGCATAAAATCCAGATGAGACAACAAAGCTACAGCTGAAATTATAGTGTGTAAACGGGAATACCTAAAGTGCAATAGGATACAAAGACCTTTGTATCGATCCATACCTGTATGGATCGAGTAAACACAAAGGATATATGAAAAAGGGGGAATTCATCTTGCATTGCTCTAATGGATGTACGGTTTTATGGTATTAGAGGTTCGGTCAATGTATAAATAATAAATTATAGGTTGATTGTGGAATTTAATGCGCGTAAATTTTTAAGGATTGGTCTTAAATATTTAGATTTAAAGAGAGGGAAGGTATGATCTATATATACATGTAGAAGTATCTGCCTTTTAATATAACATACTAACATTAAGTATGTTGGAATTTAAACGACTGGATTTATGGATAGCAGTAAACAATTAACTATAAATGCAGGATAAAACACAACATTAGAGAAGAGTTTCTCGTACGAAATACTTTTTTTCCATACTTACCCTATATAACGTTTAAATGAATGCGTGGTGAAACTCCAGTTTAATATATAGGTTACGTAATAACACAACTGCGGCAAACAAAATCTAAACAGGAAATTGACCAGTCACTACTAAATTGGGAATTCAAAACGTACCTATAATTTTCCATTGTTCATGCTCGTTGTCACATCCCATCCTTGAACTTTGCTAGTAGAACGGATGTAAATGAAACACTTATTAAAGATTAATACCTTCCCCTTTCCACCTATGTGGACCATACCTGTTCCATTACATTAAAACGTACTTAATTAGATATTATTACACGAATAGCAATTCGTATTTTCAATGATTTACTACTCATAATTTGGCTCTCTTATAAACACTCAATTAAATTAATTACATAATAGTTGAGTTCATGAGCCATGTCTAATAAAACTTTTCAGTAGCACCTGCAAATAAGTGTTTGTTTGGCGAAACAAGTTACACGTATTTACAAAAAGAAAGCACATTAACGAACGATGACAGATGACAGATATTATATAGTTATAACATATAACGTACACAATTACTTATTATGTAGAAAGTTTGGATTTCCTATATACACTTTTTTGAACAAGTGCAACGGATACATTTACTTCTTTGGGCATTAATTTGTAATTCTTGCATAACATTTCTAAGGTGAAATTTAAATGAAGTTACTTCCTTCTAGCATTGCCGCATCGTGTAAAATGTTAAAAGTAAATATATTGGTCTTAAACAATCAGAAATCAATAATGAAAGTGGAACTTTTTCAAAATATATTGTTAAGTCTTATTTAAAAAGAAAAATGGCAAAATAATTACAGAATGATAGTCTGAGTTTTGTGTAATCTGCTCAGCAGTTCTACAATTGTTGAATTTGTAGGTTCAGATACGAATAGGTGAAAAGAAAAAGAAGTATCTTGCAACAAATTCTTTTGAATGCAATCTAAGAAGTTAAAACACTTATATAAAATAGTTAATGCATGTTTCCTGCTGTACGACAACCACAAAAAGAAGATCCGTGAAGATTTCGCAAAAAAACTTGTATGTACGTACAGTACGTACCTAAGATTCATTTGATGCAGTCTCATAATAACCATATCTGTGAATCTCGGTACGCTTGCGACAGCATTTCATACAGAGAAAACAAAGTATTTATGGCATAGACGACGCAAAGCTTGAAGGTGTCTATTTGCACATAGATACCAGGTAGTAGTACAAGCGTGAAAAACCCTGCATATGTGATTCAACGGAGCGACTTCATGTAGGAATAGATTACAAATATCAAGTAAGCACAGATTGCGGTGACAAATGCTA
Source organism: Plutomurus gul (assembly GCA_019776185.1). NCBI lineage: Eukaryota > Metazoa > Arthropoda > Collembola > Entomobryomorpha > Tomoceridae > Plutomurus > Plutomurus gul. The sequence continues at coordinate 24,432 of JABASC010000894.1, read as the reverse complement.
AAATGAAAAGCATAATAGGGAACATAATCCATTGGTGAATTCCTGCAACGACGGCGGATGCAAACCCTGAAACCACTAAGCACCATAGTAGAACAGTGTTCAACCAAAACCATGGCTTGCAATAGCTTTCATTTTCCTGTAATTCATAAAAGTGCAATCCAATTATTTAAATGAATAAAAAACAAACACAATTAATTAACTTTTTTATGTACGTAAACGTAGATAATGACTAACCCGACGAATTCCTCCATAAAGCAAGTAGACCAGCACAAAACATTTGGCAAGTATTATTAATACCAAGCTTACCAAAGTTACTATTGCATATACATCGTACAACGTATTATCATCGGAATCCTTTCCACCTTTAATCAAAAAATGGTTTAACCGGTGTAAGAAAAATAGAGATTATATGGGCACAAAGAAAAGGTAGTCTTGTAATTATTCATATTTATCAAGTTATAGAAAGTTGACATCAAAATAGCATTAATTATAATATCAATTTATTGTGTACCTATATGATTGAATCCATTAATTAGCACTTAATATGAAGATACATATTTGCGGCATGTCATTATAAGAAAATAAGTCATTAGTAGTGTGTGTTCATTTGCATTATCGATCTGTTACAAATAAAGATCGAATTGTATTGGCTACAGAACGACAAAAGGGTACTGTATATCAAAGCCTCAGTCTATGTACACGTCTCCACCTTTAACAGTATTACATACGAGACATGGCCTAGACTCACTACGCACAATGATGTACACTAGCATGTACCATTCAAAATAATACATATATACCTACATATATCTTTTTGTGTTTCTCAATTACACACACAAAGATACAAAGCCCAAATGCGGCAAAGAACACACAATTAGTACGAAAAAGACTACGAGCATGTTAATGGGTTATAATAATATGCAATTCTAAATGAAATACAGAGATTGCATACTATTTATAGTATTTCTTTAGAGTTTCATGCATATAATATTGCCCCACTGAAGGCTACAGAAAATGAAGCCGTTAAAACTTAATTCCCACTTAATTACTAAATAGATAACAAACAGTCCAAATTAAATAATTTTTTTATCACGCTCACACAGTATTTACATAACATTGTATAGAGAGTTAGTTTTCATGAAAATGTTTTTCATTACCTCTTCTATTGTCTAAGAAAAGGTAAGCGTTGAAGGCGATTGTAGGCAGCACGACGCACGTTAACATCTAAATAGAACGCATTATTCAATTATGTATGACTGACTGAGTATGCAATCGATCAAGAATGTTCTAGTTGTATGGCACAATGGCAGTTCTCTAATGCTTTACCTTTGAGATGGTTATTGAATGTGCACTTGAAACTTACCATATCAATTAGAGCGACGATGTATGCACCTGTTTGTATCGGTAATATCCCACATAAACAACGACCCGTCATTTCAGACAATAATATGACTTTATTGAACTTTTATGGAACGAAAGAAATAGAAGGTTTTTGTTGTAACTATGCAGGATTATATAGGTCTCAAGAGCTCGTCAAAACTTGTATTTCAGATATGGAAGACATTCCACTTGAGTCACGTTATTCCGTATCTTAGACAAGGACCGCAAGAGTCTTCAACGGGCAGAATACCAATGACAAGTCAATATAGCTAGAGTTTACAAACACGCACACACTTTAGTTTGCAAAGAAATGTAATCACACTTCACTTCATAGATCAGATAACTAGGACAAGCGATGCTCATGCGTTGAATTGTACGTAGTTTCGCGTTTTTATTTTTAGAATTAGAAACGGGCTTGCGTCTCATTGAAATGACCGTGAATCCTGATTGTTTGTTTACAAGAATTTAGGTTACAATAACACACACCCACATGGGAACTAGGAAGCCTATATTTTTTACCACTTATGACCAAGATTCTATAACATGTTGCTAATACTTTGCATAACTGCAAATAAACTACCTATGAGAATCTCGTAATTGCTTCTCCACTCAACTGTACCTAAGTAAAGAGTTTATGCAAAAATAGTACATGCTTCTCAACTGAAATGTAAGTAAATAGAGAGTGCATACTGTATTCAAGGATAGCAATTTGTTTCAAAACTGAAATTTGGTATTATTTAATTACGAGTTGTGAATTTATTAATCATTTCATTTGATAAAGCAACAATGAGTACATTAAATGCAAACAAAGAAAAATGTTAAGTTAAGAGGAGTGTAAAAATGCAGTATAGTTAACAGATTCTTCAGTATATTGCAGTAGAAAATAAGTTGTAATTTGAATAACAAAGAATTATGAGAACTTAAAGTTAATTCTATGCAATTAACTGCAACCTAAACTGGCATAAGAGTCTTTCAACGGCTGAAGGCATTCACCTGTAATAGAAACAAAAAATGTTATAAAAACAACCAAATTATATAGGACATCTTTGTAAACACCATACAAATCTGTTTATTATTTACCACATCATCAATTTTAAGAATGCTTGCAACGGTTTCTGTGGCCAATGTGATCACGGACAAAGTGACAAGGAGGGGTTGAACAACATTCTCATCCAAAATGTTAGCAATAGCTCCCTTCTTGACATTTAGGCCGGCGGATTTACGACCTTCTGCATGTAACTTCCGTAGCTCTGTAACGGTGTTGATTGCACTCATGCCTGCATTTTCTGCTAAGGTTAACGGAATCACCTCTAAGGCCTCCGAAAAAGCCCTGAAAAAAGTGTCAGAGGTTCCCTTGAACTAAAAGCCGTAACTAATTTGTGTTTTGTTTTATGTGTGTATACATAAATATTAGGACAATACAAGTAGGTAGAGTAAAAAAATTGACTTACTTATAACAGTATGCATCTGTGCCAGTCAAACCGACAGCATGCTGTAGGAGGCGAACCGACAACTCTATTTCTGGAGCACCACCTCCAGCAATTACTCCCCTGCAACACCACATAAAATAATCACAAGACTGACGGTAGATAAAAATGAAGCGTATGCTTTGTAAAATTTACCGTTCCTTAACGAGGCATCTAACAACACATAGAGCATCATGAAGAGATCTTGCTGCCTCCTGCAAAACTAACTTATTACTTCCTCGAACCATAACTGAAACGGTACGACCAGGAGTTGCAATCCCGGAAATTCTGACAAGTCTTGAACCACTGCAATTAATTTCCTCGACAAGGTCTGCGGATGCAAGATTTTCTGCCAAGAAATGATCCAAGCTGGCAATGGGACGACAACCAATTGTCTTACATACAAACTCAACTTCTTCCCGTTCGATATCTCGCACAGTTACAATTTTGAGTTTTTCCAAAAAGTGGATGGCTAAATCATTGAGGGCATCACGAAGAATGGACTTTTGGATTAAAAGTACATTGCATCCGGAAGCTTTGATTTGCTTAACTATATTCAAAATGTAGTTTCGTTCTTCTCTAAGTACCCGATCCATTTGTGTATAATCCGACACAATTACGTTCATATCCATCTGTTTATTAAACCAAATTACACTAAAGGATTCAACGTTGAATCAAAATACTCTATTATGTCAAAAATATAACCGCCGTCTTACGTCTGTTTTGGGGGGAGAAATGCAGAATTGGATAAGACCGATCTTGGCCTTTTCAACTTTCTTGGGTCCCGCGCTAACTTTCTGAGACAACAATAATCCATCGACGAGTTCGGTATCTTCGACAGTCCCCCCTAAAACGGTAGTGACTTTGATGTCCTTCAATACACAAACAATTAAATGTTAATATTCAATGTCAATTTCCAAATAATAAAGAAAGGCGAAGAAAGTGGTTGTTTGGTGTACAATCAGTCCCAGACAGACAAACAAATCCATTGAGGTATATTGTGGACAAATCAAACTTCTCCATAGGTTTTTCGTTTTTCAAACTGTAACAAAAGCAGCAGATTGAAACTGCTATTTGCATTTAGCAGTTTTATTTCAGTCTTCGAAACTAAACCTAATCCTCCCCCTTTCATATTCTTATAACTATTAAGGTTTATTTTGTAGTTGTTTGAACGAGAACACCTTTTCCGTGAGTGAATATGTCCATTATTGTGTGCATGGAAAAAAACTGCATTGGATGGGAATTTTAATGAATGGGTAAACTTCAAAATTGTAGCCATGCATCAATAATATTTGTGTGGTATCATAATAATAAATCCAAGGGGATTGTTGGTGGAACGGTTGGAACGCATTTACTGTAGAAGAGTATGCAGATTTCGTAATTTTGAATTTCGTATGCTTTCGTAATTGACGTATGCATATCATAAATAATCAAAATTACATTCCGAAACTACGTTCTGACCGAAATTTTTCGCTGTCTAAAGAGGTGCTATTTAAAAATAAAACACTGCACAAGGAAAAAACTGAAAAGTAGTTTCAAGATGCTATCTCTTCGCTGTCTCCCTTATCCCACTAATGTAGTAGCAGTTTCAATCTGCTGCTCTATTGCTATTAAAACAAAAGCTGCAGTTATACAGTTTGAAATACCTATGTATTTAGCAGTTTGATTAGCCTGTTTGTCTGGGACTGACAATACAAATTGATTAAAATGTGGAAGTTGGTAGTATTCACCTGTAAATCTACAGTATTGGGCGAATCTGGATCGATGACTTTAAAGACTGCTTCAACCGCAAGAGGAGCAAGAATACTCGATTGTTGCGAAACAACTTTGGAGTTTAACGAGGTAGCAGCACACTTGATAACAAGCTGTTTATCATTAATATCAAGAGGTGTTGAAACTTCTTTTCTGAGAATGTCAACGCAAGTGCTACCGGCTGACCTAAACCCTTCAGCAATAGCGGTTGGATGAAGTCCTTTTGCCAAAAGTTTTTCAGAGGCTTCTAGCAAGCTGCCAGCCAATACGACAACGGATGTGGTTCCATCACCGGCTTCGATATCTTGAGCTTTGCTTAATTCGACTAGCTAAATGTACAATAAAATCAATTTAGGTTTTGCACAATATTATACATACTTTATTGTAAATGTATCAACTAGGTCAGAGTAAGACAGCGCACAAATGTAGCCGCCGTAGCCGCTGACAGTTATCAGCAGCGGTTACTATATATTTTGTACATTTCTGATTGCACATTATTTGTACATAGTTGATAGTACATAGATGACATAAAACAATGGTAGTGACAACAGTAACATCGAAATTGACACAAAACAATAAAATTAGCGTACCATTCTAGCAGCGGGATGAATAACGTTCATTTGTTTCAAAATAGTAGCTCCGTCATTGGTAATTGTGACTTCACCTTTCCCGTCCTGTATCATTTTGTCCATTCCTCTTGGTCCCAAACTTGTTCGAATGGCATCCGCAACAGCTGCAAACCATTAGTATCAGCGGTTATTTTTGTTAGTTTAAAATTTTCACTTTTAAAAAATTGAAATACTGACCTTTGGCTGCAACCATGTTGCTTTGACGGATGTCAGCCGGCTTGGATTTATCCTTATAAACATTATTTGCACTACCGTCTCCTCTACCGCTCATTCTTGCAGCAGCTTTGTTGTCTCCAGGTGCCATTGTTTGTAGGGTCTTTCGTTTTCACAAAGTTTATGAAATTTCTACAAAATTATCGAATTATTCACACACAGTTGCACGAGAGAGAGTGAGAGCGATATTCCTCAAGTTATTTGTCTACTCGAAACGTATATGGTAAAGGGTGTACACACAAATATCATGGAATATTCAAGAAGTTCGCTCGCACACTCACTCATATGACCCGCGGGTAGAGCAATCTTGTTTCCACAGAAAATGGATAGAGGACACCTCAACCTGGTTTACGATTTTGTGAATCCTGCCAATTCTCTTTGTTTTGTAATTCCCTGGTTTCGCAAAAATGGAAATAAAGTTTAAAACCCTACATCAAGCAAATTCAAAGTTCATAGTATAATCAATAATACAAAGAAAATGTACAGCAATATCAGAATACCCCACTTCACAACATGGTATTGTGGATCGAGCTATTGAGTAGTTTGATTAGAGCCATTCACAAAATCAATTACATCAGAGGAACAAAATTCAATTCACTAATGAGTTGCAATCTGTAATATCCATGCATTGCTCACAATTAAAGAAGACTCATTTATTCACCCAGCTTTCTATTTCCTTCATGCATTATTTTATTGTCAATAATTTTGTAATACTACGCCTACTCATTTTACGAGATCCGTATACAGTTTAGACCCAATTAAAGCCCGATCCGGTATTAATAGAGTTCGCTTGGGTCGGTCCAATATACGCATCATCGAAATGATACATAAGCCACACTAAAGAAGCATTTTGCTTTTATATTCCCACAACACAACCCAACCATTGTTACATACATTCATTTATAGGATTCTGACTATACAAAAGCATATATATTTGCTACTAGATCTCTTTTCGTCTAACGTATTGTTAGTTACCCTCATTGTCTGATCTTTTGCTGAGCGTGTTCCTTTTCTATTCTTCTGCTCTTTGACTTACGTATGTACGCTATTTACTACGAATGGTTAGGACGAAACGCCGTAGTAAGTTGCTTTCACTATACGTATCAAAGCTGATGCATACAAATTATGCATCAACTTTTTTAGTATTATTAGTATTAGACTGTTGTACGTCAGTCAGTATACGCATTGTTTGGGTAACTATGTAACTCCCTATGTTTCACAGAACATATTATAAAGAATTGAATGAATGAAAGAAACCGTTCTCATCCTATCTAAGAATGAATTATCTAGACATTTCATCCTCATGTGTATTATATATCTCGTGTACATCTTTATGTGATTATGATTCTTCTGCTGAAAAAGTTTGTCAATATGAGTAAGCATTTACGTGAGAGTGCCTATACTTAGAACGGCAGTTTTGATACCCGATGAAGCAAAGGTAAAATGTCTAGACAGCTATGTCTATATAGAAAATATAAAGGAAAATTGCCAAATAACAGCTGCCAGAGATCTCGTTTCGTACAACATTTAATATTTGGATATCTTCCTTTCTCTTTTCTCGTGTTCTTTTAAAGGTTCCACTCCGTTGTTTTCTGTCATTGTTTTGCTTCATTCTTCAATGAAAGGAAATTTTCATATGATCATACTCATACAGTGGCCATTTTAAGTTTTCATAGTAGATTAAAATTTCTTAATGGTGTCATTAAACTACTTACTAAATATCCCGTTGACTAACGCTGTTATTTTATTTTCACCAATGATAGTTTTGTTTAGTAACTCAGAATTACAATTTCTAATGAACAGCCAATGAAGATTATTTTCTCGAACATTCTTGCTGCGTTATATAAAATGTCTCATTTTTTGTTTATTTTTCTTTCCAGAGAATTAAGAATCGTGATTATTGATGCTCGTAGGCGTTCACAATAAATACGTGTGTGTATGAAAAGATTCGATTGCTCGATACTATGGGGGAGGAAATGATTGCCATTATCCTCGACATTAGGGCAGAGCGAGTCTTTTTCTGCTTTCTGAGCAAGTTAAAACCGCAAAGTTCCACTTTTCATGTGAGATCTATATATTAGATAGGAATGGCCTGAGAGCAAATAAGAAGTAAAAGTCCATGAGAGAAAAAGGCGACAGAAAGAAAGACAGGCGATCATTTAGAGTAACGCAGAATGTCCCTTCAGAGAAGAACACGTCGTAGTTTCCACAAGTTCCATGAGACGACGACCAGGAAGTTCAACTCGCAATGTGTAGAATAATCCTCATGGGCATCAATATCTACTCAGATAGCAATAATCATTTATTGAACAGTCGTCGGAGTGTCTTCTCTTCGGCACAAGAATGAAAACTTGCACTACATACAGAGTCTACGCTGTGTGCAGTATCTCTATTCTGGTTTGTGAGTACTAGTAGCTAAAAAATACTTATTGGTCCGACCCACAGCTCTAGATACGATATTCACTTTTCTTACCTCGCCTAACATCTCTATTTCGTGAACACCTAACCCAGCATCCAGCAGAACTGCAATCGTATAATGGACTTAGCTGTTACAGGAGACAGGGAGATATTGATATACTAGTGAAGCGTCGCTAAGCCTAAGTAGAAAAGCACACACACACACACACATTTCTCGTGGTTAGTAGGTAGTCGTGGAGAAGCAATTCCTTCGTCGCTCTTTGCTAACTATCAGCATCAGCTCACACTCAGTCATGCCGCTATCAGGACACATAGTATAAAAGTGTCAGTGCACGTAATGGTAGCGTAGACTAACTACATTTCGGCCGAATCGCAGACAAAAGTATAAAAATTTTCCTGTATTAGAAAACACAGATTACAAATAGTTCCTTGGGGGTGGGATGATGAGATCCCGTTAATTTTCTGCGCTTCGCTCTCACTGTGAGAAAACTTGTGAGTGTTTTCAGAATCCTTTCACTATACAATATTTTAGTATGTATGTATGTATGAATGCTTACTGCGGGCTACTACAATTACAGATTTGCTGCGCTGAGTGACGTTTCATAAAGATTCGATCTGTGAATCTATCCTTTTTTTGTTGGCAAACTAACTACTTATACTAATACGTAGTATATAAGAAAGCGAATTCAAATAGCGTGCAGCAAAACTGAAATTTATTACTCATTGCCAAGGCTCTAATAGTTTTCTCCACAGTGGAGGAGTGCGAGTGCTCCAAGGATTCCGGTTAATTTCTTCGACGGATACGAGGAAACCAGAGAGGCAATCTATTGTAGATGAGCAAAGAGTTAGAATTTCCATTAAATCATAAGCAATCTTGTGACTAGAGACTTTACTACCACAGTAAAAATTCAAGTACGCACTAGGAATATTAAAACGTGATCATGACGTCAACGAGTCAGTAGACACATTATTGTTTATTTTAATTACTGCTATAACATTCGTATCGCGTATCGCGTTTCATGGCTTAATAAAACAGAAACCCCCTTCAACAGAAGAATCAGAGTCCATATTGCCTGCTCTACACACCACAAGTGCCAACGGCTTTCACTATTAATTGTAGTACTAAAATTTGTTAGCAATTAATTAATTGCTATTTATGTGTATGAAACTGTAAAGAAACAGCAAAGAAATTAATGGGAGTAATAAGACGGTGAATGGGCACGGAGAAGAATAGAGGGAAAACGTAAGCGATTGATTTTTGTGGTTGATTCTAGTACAACATTTTATGTAAGACTGACTGACAATGAGTTTCCTTTTCAGTGTACTACATGTACTAGTACACTAACAGGCGACTTTGGTTTGCTCTCCTATATGGTTTACGGTTTAGTTCGTTGTTGGATGGATAGACGCAGTAGAAGGCACGATGGCATAGAATGCTCCGGAAAATCCGTATCCGAATGAACTGGCATCCGTCGACTTAAGTGGATCTGCCCGACTTCTCAAGCCTCACTTAACGAAGTGTACCCACATCTTCACTCCGCTCGCCACTTTCTCCAAAGCCACAGTCAGAGCAGAGCAACAGAATTCACCAGTGGGGAAAAGCTCTATCTCTGTATGCACTACTATGTATATATGTATGTACTTTATGCCTTTTTGTGTAACTACTATATACATAGTAGCTCTTCTGTATGTACGTTTACGAAAATCTTCCACTGCTCCGCTCTCGGTGAGTTGAGCTGCGAGCCACACAAGAAACAACCACTACTAGCTTGTACTTACTGCTGCCTGCCTACTGCTGCCTTAGATAGTGTTTAGCAAAGCAAAAGATACTTGGTGCACAAAGGTATTGGACTTCTTTTTTTGTGACTGAATGAACGGGGATTTGCAGTAGCAGATAGGTATTTCTCTGGGTTCTTTGCTTGGATTGGATTTAAGTTGCTTTGCTTTGGTTGTCAGGCAATCGAGGGGCAGGTATAAGTATATCTTACGGTTCAGATACCGTAATGTAACTGTCGGTCGGTGCACCGTGCCACCATCAGAACGCAACAAGAAACATGCAGTAGTAGTAGTAACTCTTTTCGTTCGCTCTTCATGTCTACCCTCGTTGTAGAGATGAAGAAAGTGAGAAATTGGTTTAACAAGACTGATTGTGATTGTGTTGTGAGCCCGAAGAGTCTCTGATGTTAAGGCAGTTCAGCTACACACTTGCACACTTTGCACACACAACATACTGCTACTGCGACTACATACCATGAAGGCCAACTCAAGTATCTGTCACAGTACACATACTTAATAATAATACAGTATATAGTAGATGTTGCTCCTGTATGGTACAAGAAAATAAGAACTGAGGAACAGATACTATACTATTCGATTCTTCCAGCTTAATGGTTTGTGGTTTTTGAGAGAGTACTTTAGTAGGAATAGAGAAGAGACCGAGTCTGAAACTTTGATCGATATCGTGCAACGATAAATTTGGCTGAAATTACATTGTGTCGAGTTCCACAGCTCTCCACACTTCGATTGACAAAGTTACTCCCTGCAAAACTAATACTAACTACGCAATTAGGTGCACCCCTGCATCAGCGGGTAGGGCTCAGGCTGAGAGAGTTGAAAGTGAAATTCGATTTGCCGTGCTTTGGCTTAAAAATTATATTGGATTTTTATTCTGAAGCCGTTTCCCACAATGTGGCAAAATTCTATGCGAATTTGAGAACCGAAAACCACTCCGATCCCATCTCTAATCTGCAGTTAATCTATTTATGTAGGTATGTGTGTCGTCCAAAGACTCATATAATAATGCGCTCAGCTCTTCGACAATCATTTATGACAGTACTATTCAATTTTTCGATGATAATAACGCTAAATGCATTTACAGAATCCTCTTACGATGTAAACGATGATTAGCTGGTCTTATACTTACTTTCGTTTATTGTGACGTCCGGACTGAGAGTTTTATACAGAGGTACTTATGAAGAGATTATTTCTGTAAATAAAAATAATAACAAGATCCAATCCCTAGTTATACAATATTCAAGTTGCCAAGTAAATTTATTTAGTATCGAAGTACGATGGAGAAAGTCTACAAAAATCTATCCAAATCAAAATTAAATTTTATTTAAGATAACCATACCCCACTCATCGTCAAACTAAATTGAACTATTACATAATTGACGTTAGTATATAGTTTCAACTTTTGGACAAACATTCCACATGGCTAAGTCATTGCAATTCATCTGAACATGATTAGTCCGAAACTCTATCAATGTATGTACTACCTCTCGTAGTGGTATGCCCACATCTAATGAATACGTTAGGTCTGTGAGTAGTCGGTAATTAAAAAGTGAGTAAGAAAGTCTAGCATCTGTTGGGAATGCAAAGATGACTCATTAGGGGCGTATTAAAATTGCATCATCTGTCTTAGCAATTCTGGTTACCTCCAGCAGCAGACAAATGTGAGATAAGTTTATCTTTCCCATACACTCAGCCGAGAGCACCAACTATTAGGAAAATAGGTAGTAAAAACGTTAAGACTTGGCTTGACTTGAGCAAGCTGTTTGTTCTCGATTGGTGGAAGTATATTTGGAAATGAAATCTTTTCTACATGAAGGATAAATGTAAACCCTGTCTGTTCTCATATAATCAGATCAGAAAAGTTTTCGTTGTCAGCGTTCCGGCCAATTTCTTTTCGCCTCAACCTTGCTTTCACTTTGACTTGGCTTTCTCTCTCACTTTCTGTACCCCCCATCCCAACCCATTTTATTTTTGACGATATCTCGGACTGGTCTAACCTTTTAGAAGTGACTGTGTTCAAAAACCGACTTCTTATCTGTTTAGTTTGTTTGTAGATATGTAGTGAAACAATCGCGGGCAGAGACTAGAAGCAAGCACGAGTAATCACATCACTAACACCATCATAGTTCCATATATCTCTAATCTGTAAAAGACCCATCCAATCCCCCCAGAAACTTTTCAAAAGAAACTTGTTCCCTAAGTAAAACTTGGCTTGACTTCTCAGCTCACTATTCCTGTGCGTCTGTAGGTACTCATGTGAATGTGTGAGCTCTTCTGTTCTCTCTCAATTCTTTTGATTGCCAACTTGACTATCTTCTTCTTTCTTGCGTTCTCCATAGCAAGCAGTAGGTAGTGAAGTCAAGTCACAGTCACACGCACACACAGTGACATATCATGCATTCCCATAAAATTTCATCTACCACCACCACCACCAGTCGCAGCAGTTTTCCATTTCAATCGCGTACCATCCAACCACCACTGCAACTAATAACAAATTGATTTTTTATGGACGACTGACATGCAATGAGTTGAACACATTTCCCATTCATATTTTTTGACTCACTTCTAACCGGAATAACAAATATATATTGCAAACAGACACTTGGTGTCTAGCTTTCCATGAATTGATTTTCATTGCTTTGGCAGGAGTGCCAATATAGCCATTTGAGTGCAAAGTTGTACTGTTCTATAGAATATTAAGGAGCCTCACACACAAATCAAAAAGAACTGAACTCGCACCACAGAGAAAACTGAATCAGATATCCTGTTATTTTGTTCTCTGATTGTGAGTTTTTGATCTTGAAAAGTTGGTTTGTTCTTTTCAACTATAGTCACATTTCTCGTTTTCTCGCTTAGAGCGCTGCTACTTCAATTCTCTTCCCAAACACACTCTATAACAGATATATCATGCTTTCACCCTTGCTACCAGATTTACACGCTGCTATACATTTCTTTCATCAATTTCTCCGAGAAGTAGAAAATGTAACACAACTTGTGTCACTTTCATAGCTCGTCTCTGGCACCTTGAATGTTGTCTATTTCTTTCGTGCACGGTTTGAATGGAGGACTGTTTATAATTTAATTCTACCACCACATCTGATGTTGATGCAGTGACTCGTCACTAGAAATAATAAATGTATATAATAGAGGTTTCTGTGGGAGGGATAAAATCGGGAAGAGAATGCAAAGATACTGTTTCAGGTATTCAGTATTGACCTGGCTTATCTTGTCCAAGTTCCATTTAGTGCTGATAGTATTTCGCTTTTGCAAGGTTCACAAGCATTTCATGTGAATGTTTAATATTAAGGATTTTTCTTACGTTGTTCCATTGCTTGAAGTGTAGCTCTCACAAGCTTTTTATATAATGTGTTCACCTTTCCTTTTCGAATTCTAAGCTTTTACTGAGTGGTACTTATTCGAGTGTAAGTTTCTACCCACATGACATGAATCTAATACAGGGTAATAAAAAGGGCAGCAAATCTAGAATTGATCAGAATCTGTTTTCATAATTAATTTACTTATTTTACCTGATGTAAGAAAATCTTACAAAACGTGCGAGACGACCTTTGATTTGTAGAACAAATCAAAGGACATTTTTCTCTTTATTTCTGTTCTTGTTCATTAAAAAGAATTAACAAGTATACTGAAACCAATTTTGGACACGAATTTTAGAATTTCAGTTTTAACATAGTAAAAAAATGTAAAAAATAAATTATTGTCAAACAAGCTCAAAATATGTGTAGTGGGTTGGGTAGTTTATAGATGGACCCTGTAGCGTCCCTTTCAGGGATACAATGTCGGGTTAGATTACATGTTTATAGAGAAAGTCTCTACGGTAGTTGGTTTGGTGTGATGTCTGAAAGAATAATGCCACGAGGAGTGCACAGGCCGAGGCTCAGTTCAAACTACCAGAGAAAAGAAACGAAGGGAGTTGTGAAAACTAGAAAGGAAATTTGATTTGGACTGAGCCACAAAGCTAAAGCTTCTTCGCCTTCTTCGACTTTGAAAGAGAGTCCAAACTACGGAAACCAGAAACCCAACCGAAGAGACTGTGGCAATGGGAACGAAAAACTGTGAACCGAAGTGAATATCTTACTCCATTGGTTTGCAAAGAGTCTTGAATAGAATATGATGATGTGATGTTTGATGGGCGGCCTTTCATCTCCATTCTTCCATATTTTGCATGAGAAGAAGGATGCATCATGCAAGTTAATGTCTGTCGCTCCGCTCTCTCTCTCTCTCTTTCTCTCTGCTGTATTTGCGAAGCTGTTCTCGTGTGGTGCAGCGCTCACTCTCCTCATTGTAGTGCACATACCGACGACGGAGAGAAACTTGTAAAAATAACTTGACTACTGCAGCAACGCTCTCTCTAATGTGCAGACAGATGATGTAGCAAAAGAAAAGACTCGTCTTTCCCAAAGTAACAGCTCGTATGTACATTTATGTCTCTATGAAGCTACACCACGTTTTCTTGCCTTTATGATCGTGATCAGATCTCGTTCTGATCTGATTACTGCTCTCCCGCTTATTATAACCAGTAGCAGTAATACGCGTATACACTTAACAACCTACTGTTAGGATGCATATGCTCATCCTTCGCTCCTTTATTGCTTCCACTGATGCTTTTGATGATTTTATTACCCTACTACCAACTACTGATCTTCCTTCGTAAAATTCACAATTCACTCATAAGCTGCCAACCAAAGAAACTACGAATCTTGCCTCAAAATATTCCTATAAATACTAATAAGCATCACGAAAATTCACAGAAAATATTTTCGTCTCTAAGATTGTACTTACTCATAATCTATTGTGGCACCTTGGATGTTTCTGATATGTGATATTATGACACATGTGCATAAGATTTACTCAATTATTTATTGTACATATGAAAGCAACATTCGTAACGGTATCTGACTTAATCTGAGGGGATGACAAATTCAATTGCTGACACTGCTGTCGTCACAACAGTAAACTTTTCAAAATAAATCAACTGAATGCACAGGGCGTTGTAAAATTTTTCACCACTCGAATGGAGAGGGAGGCGAAATGACTGGAATATTTATTTTGGCATTTGATGAATAGAATCTTAAGGTTCACTTGTGTGCTGCGCTGTGGAGTGTCTTGTGGAGACTTGAGTGCTTTTGGCAGACAAGTTTGAGCAATCATCTGCCCCCATTCTTCAATTTTCATATTTTTGTCTGAATTCTAGTAAGGATGGTACTGGTACTCCACCCTTATATTCTTAAATATTATATATATTATATGCCAATTCTTCGCTGCTTTCTCCAGTATACTTAGGAAGAGAAAGGAAGACTTTCCACTTCTTGCCTTGCCATTCTTTTCCTTTCAATTTTGATTATAAGTAGATAATACAAAAGAGCGAGTCACAAGTGGAAGTCGCTTCAAGTGAACCGATGATGATATGATGGGGTTGCGTTCGATGGCTTGGCTCTTGTCTGTCTCCCATTGCCTTGGCTGGGGGATTGAGTTATCCGCGATGAATGAGGTTGCCGTTACTTTAAGGTCTGTGTGCCACCACACGATGCAGTTGTGGATATTTGTGAGCTAGCCCGCAGCAGCTCAGACCAGTGGATGCGGTGGGCGGCGAATGGTGTCGTATTATATTATATTATTATATATAATATTACATGTTCCTTGATAGTCTGTTAGCGCTTGTACTGGTGTAGTCAATAGAGAGTACTGTTTGCTCAGCATTTCAGCTTTTTATTTGCTTATACTCTCTCCTCGTCTTGCTGCTGAAACATGTCTTCTCTATATATTATATCTGTGTGCAGACCGATGGATGGATTGATGTCGTCGTCGTTACTTACTGCATCAGATTTTCCGTTTCGGATTTTTCTAGTGGGATCGATTTTCCCCCGCACTGTTCATGACATTTTGACTTATTGTCGGTGGTAGTAGACATAGACCACAACCACCATCTAATCACATTCTCAATATTATTACGCTTTGTCGAACTGTGGGTGCACAACTTAATGAGAAGTGCTTAACAGAATGCACAAAAAGTACATCAGTAGAAGAAAGTGCCAAGTGCACGGGAAATAAAATCGTCTCCTTCCTCAGTTCTTTAGTAGTAAGTAGTAATAGCTCGGAATAATTGTGCGAGTGGATTGAGAATGCAGGAGAAGAAAATCCATTTTGATAATGCAAAATTAGTTAGTAAAAGTTCAAATGAGAGACGAAAAGTTTGTTGCAAATGAGGCGTCGTCGACTACTGTCAAAACGTATCTATTTTTCGTGAGAGACTTTGGTGACACACACACACAGAGGAAGATTTGCATCTCATTTAGCCCGCAGCCGCTTTCCACCGTTAATACACAGGGCAGGTAGGTATTCTTACGTTGCTCATAAATATGTGCATAATTTCACTGTGCTACAAGCTCTTCATCCAACTAAAACTTTAAATTCGATTTATAGCACAGACACTTTCTCATTTCTAGGCAGACAGAGACACACAGAGAGAGAGAGAGAGAATAGTCGTCCGAGGCCTACCACCATTTCATATTTAAAATAGCTCACTCACTGCATTCACAGAGAGAGTGAAGTTATTCGCATGCCCTCCAGCTTCATTAGAAGAGCAACCTAATCCTCCACCATTCTTATAGTGTGAATACGATGTAACTGGAGCTGAACGGACTACACTCTATGTACTAGTAAATCAAATTAGTGATTTTGCATAACAGAGTTTCTACATTGTAGCTACTATGTGTATTTCCTTACGTGTAGCTGTTGTTTTGTAGTAGGTGCCGGCAGCAGGAGCACAACAGCGAAGTATTGCGTGTGCTTTGGCATACCAATCGCCTTCACTCAATTTTGCATCTCTGCTGCATATATCCGTTTGCAGATTGAGATGTGGGAGCATGGCCTGGGCTCAGCTTTAATATGCCAATGTACATACAGTAATTAGAAATTCGCATATATTCTTTATGCACTATGTGTGTGTGTGTTGGTCTGCGAGGTCTTTGGTCCTGCTGCTACAGTTTCTAGAAATAATCCTGCATTCATTAACTAATGAGTTTTTCTCTTTGGTTACTTATACATACTACAGTAGTGGGAGTCGAGTGGCATGGGGTCAGCTTATATTTTGTAATACGTTTTTCCATTTCCAAGTATGTAAATAGAATATTAGTTGAAATGCAGCATTTTGCTTTTCCGGGAGGAAAACCCAGGAAATGCTACAAGAAGTGAGTGGGATTGGAGAAATGAGTTTGTGAAAGACGCTTGGGTTTTGAGTAGAACTTGTTCACTCTGTATTGTTAGGGAGAAGGTTCGGGGTACTTGTACAAGTGTACGAGTAAGAGTGGAGGCTAAAAAATTGAGTGAAATGTTGGGGAAAGTCAATTTAACAAAAGTGTTTTATACAAGTAGTTCATCGTTGCGTGATGAATTTAAAGCACATTATTGAATTTTCTTTTCGGCCAATCTTTAATTTTGGTTCTAATTTCGGTTTACATAGCTTCTCAAGTGGAGTTAAGAGAGACTCTTGTCATTTTAAAAGGAGAAAGTCCATTAGGTACTTATGATCGACTAATTTTAGAAACTCGTTTCCGTGTGGCTTTAATATTTTAAATCTTCCTCTTAATTGTACTCGGAAACATTCAAACAAATTGGCATTACTGAAATAGGCTTTAATTTCGTATTACAGAATGGTAACTTAACCGAATGACCGAACTTAATTGGGACGATCACACCTATAATCGCAATAATCTAGAACATCGTGGGTGAATTTAGTCCTCCTGCTTTTAGCTTTTTCTAGCTCTGTCTAGTTCCATTTAAAATGTAAATATAAGTAGAGCAAGGCACCGGAAAGTTTAAGGAAGAAATGTTCTGTGAAAGTCGGTTTTAGAGCCATCAAGGGAGCTCTGCTATTCAGCGTTTTATTTAGAATTATGACCTCCGTTCTGTAGTTTGTAAACTGAAATATAAAAGTAATATAATTGTGCACACGCACCTAAAAGGTTCTTACTGTAAAAACATTAAATATTCCAAGTCAAAGAAATTGGAAAATATTGTTTAAAATTCCACATAACCTGTAATGCACTTCCTACAGTTAGTGGTGACAAAAACTTGGTGTCTGGTAAGTGCTCTCTTTTTCCCGCTGATGTGTTTACTAATCTGTAAATATTGTCCTACGGATACAATACGGCAAAAGCGTACGAGTTCGAGTCGATTCTTTTTCCTCATCCGAAAATTGACGAAAAGGAACCCTCAGTGCTTGGGATAGATGAATGTAAGAAAATAAATTTAATAACGATTCATTAAATCAACAAATATTAAATAAATCGGTTTTGCTTACTTTGAAACTTTCAATAAATGTAAATTAAATTCTGTGCAACAATATTGAACACTTACTATTTCGAATAATGCATTTTGTTCTTTTTTTAATAAAATATCACAAAATACCAGTTTGTTTCTTACTCTTTGTGCTGTGTGTTCAACCGTTTAATGCAACACCTTAGGCTGAAGGATTGTGTGCATCGGTGTTAGCGTTAGTTAGTAAATGTATAACATGCTAACACGCATTAATAAATGTTGGTTTTGGATTCATTTTCACAATTATTGACCGAATCGGACAAAGCGTAGCGATCCCTCATTTACTATTTCTATGTACAAATCTGATGTAGAATGCTGTTGAGTGTTGGAATACATTTTCCCTTAAAGGCACGCCTACTTACATATACGATGAAACGTAATGATTAGTTACACATATTCAAGCGGAACACCACAAACGGCACAATAATCATGAGACTACTCAGGATGATGCGACTAACCTCGTAGTCTACTTCCAGTTAGCAAGTAGCAATAAATGAGATTTATCCAAAAACCGCGGACGACGCGACAAGAACTTTTCAAAGTACTTATGTACTACTATAAGTAACAAGGGAAGCGAGGACTGACTTTCTTAGGGCACCGAATGAGAAAGTGCTGCAAGAGAAGACAAGAAGGAATTATTTTGCGGCTAAATCACATTACTCTGACTTGACTAGAGCCTTACTTTCGTTCGCCTTGTCGTCGTCTCTCCTCCACGTTAGTAAAGAGCACAGTGGCAAGTGTAGCGTTCTTGTTCGCATACCGCCGGAAACTTTATGAAGCCAGGAATGAAATTGCGATTTAATTTAATCATTACGTTTGTGTATTCAATTTGCGAGTGCGGAAACAGTTCCATGCTCTACCCTCGTTCTATTCCTTGCCTTGACTCCCATATTCCCCTGCTACTATATATATATTACCCAATACTTCACAGAGGTCTACTATTTCTTTGGATTTCAGTCACTCCCAACACTGCTGCCCAATCTTACTACTGTACTACTACTGCAACCGTGCCCTCTTGTGCAACACTTACACACATTTGGACTAAACTTATTTCATTCCCTGTAGGCCACCACAACATAGAAAAGAGATGCACATTTAACTCACATGTAAGCGTCCAATCTTACTGGTGCCAAATTTATTTTACTGAAATCGGTTTTTGAAATTTTTCTAGTGAAACAATATTAAATTTTGTGTTGGTCAGAGCATCAACTTTCGCTTTGAATACAATGTTCTACTAAATAGTGCATTTGGTTGGAGGTCATTGGTGAGTTCAGACAACCTAAAATGTAGGTATGCAAGAGATAGAATAAAGTTATGGAGAAAGTCAGCAGAAAAGGGGTCCTTTGAAGAAATATTGGAGTATGGGCTGAGAGAAGAGACTATAGCCCCTTCTTTCTTTGTACCAATGGACAGAGTGCAGAATAGTGTAATTTCGTGGAGAATTCTCCTAGGGTTAGGAAAAGATATAGTACGTATATACATACAAGAGTGCGGGAAGGTATTTGCTGACAGAAATAATGCTGTGTGGAAAATATTGGCAGATATCTGGAGAGAAATGATATGGTGGCACTGAAGGGACAAAATATTAGAGAGACAGAGACCACAATAATGCGGACAAGACAAAGATGGGAATGAATCCCAGTGAGAATTGAAAGCAAACACGTGAAAAATTGATTTCCTGATCGCTTTAGACGGCCCAGACCTGGAGACAGTGTCATTGTCGATTCTCGTATAAAGAACAACAAAAAGGAGTGGAGTGTCTTAGGTTAGGCCTTTTCATCATTTTGATCCTGTTGGAATTCCCACTGGAAATTGTCTGGGAAAATTGTAAGTCATCCCCGTTCACAAACTGCCTGCCTCCACCCGCTTTACCTCAAATCCTCAATAAGCATAGCGTATCTATTCTCTGGCACTCTCCACCATCTTCTACTAACACACACAATGCTTTCGACGATAAACTATTTATTATGCTTTCTCCCGTATAATAATATTTTCTACCATACAAAGTCAATTACGCAAAATTGTTAACCCTGCTATCTGTCTAAGTAAATCTTCTTTACTTCACATCTGTAGAGTTTGTTTACAGGATACGCTGTGATAAATATTTATCTATTATGATTTCATATTTACTAATGTGTCCAATTTCAAATTGTGATTCCGGCTGGAAGAAATCAATTCGAGAAGCATTCGCTGAAGCCGCACTATTTCTCCTGTCGTTCTGCGTCTTTTCTCTCAATGAAGTGGAAAGATATGGGTAGTACATGGGTCTGGACGAAGTACGCTTGTCCTCCTGCTCTTCTTCCTCTTGTTGCTCTCTAAATTTTTTATAAATGGTTCACATGTTTACATTGGAGACTGCATTGCTAGTTTATCACGTTCTTATTTATTATTACAGTGTGGTAGTGAATGAATATTAGTATAAGTGGTACGTACGCATCCAATCGGCCTGTGAGCATCACTTTCGGTTTGAATGGACCGCCTGAAGGTTTTGGCTTTGCCCCTTTGATTGTAAAAAAATATTGCTCTTTTATCTGTTATTAGGAGTTTCTTTGAAGACCGAAGTACTAGATCAATTGCTGCAGAGGAATGCATTTAATAATACTCTCACCGGTAACCCAAAGCGCCGGTTTCTTTGGAAGCGGCATATTTTCTAACTCCACAGCATTCTGCACTTCCAAACGTCCTCTTTCCAAAACTAATTGACTCAATCGATGCTCCAACACAGTTAGACAGAGGCAAATATTCTGAGGTTTTATTCCCACGCTATTACCTTTGGTTAGGTTTATTTTAGGTTAAAATACGTTCATTTACAGGAAATTCATGACGGTATGCAATTTGAAAATTAATATTTTTCCAACTTGATTATTCATGTGAGAATATAAATGCAGTGCCCACCTAAGAGTGAAACAATTGAATTGTTTGCACAACCCGAATCCGTGAATGCTATCTGCAAAAGTTGTGCGAATTCTTCCATGTGTTTGTTAGCATGCTCCCATTCTGCCACCTTCTCCTTGTACGATGTCTTTTCGTCCCTAAGTAAGTGACCCAGACTTTCGAGATGTTTGGATTGTGTCATCGTTCGAGTCTCTCTTTCCTTGTGCTCCAGTTCAATATCCATCTTAATTTTTGTTATTTCCTCATTCAGAGTGCTGTCCTACACAAGTGAGTCAATTGGAAAAAAAATCATCAATGAAATTATCATTGTCATTAAAAATTGTTAGAGAGTAACTTCCAGTATTGCACAAACCTCATGATTCAAATCGACAAGATATTTAAAAATTGTGTAATTTATTTGTTCTTGTTCTAGATAACATTGAACGAGTGTTGCTATATCCTTCGTGTTCCCCATTTTTAAGATAGCATTAAAACAGCGTTTGTAATTCTCTAGAGTTTCATTAAGCTCATCTATCTTTCCCTTGTGTTTGCGGACATTGCGCTCCTTCGCATTTTCAATGAGTATCCTCTCGCGGTTCTTCAAGTCCATGAAATCGTGCAACTTTGAGTCAAAATGCAACACTCGTTGCAATTCTTTTATCTCTAAAACATGCTGCCTAGAGTCTTTGTCGTTCCTTTCCCTCAATAAGGCCGTTTTTTGTACCCAGTCGTCCCTGAAGCATTCATGTGTACAATTTAATTAGACACGATTTACAAAACTCAATAAGCTATGTGGTACATATGTACTCATAGAAGATATCTTCTTTCAAAATGAACAGGCATTCAAAAATTTTCTTTGTGATGGGGGAAAGTATCTACGTATATTTGGGTAAGGGTTATTTTTACGGACATTGTTTATGATTTCACCGTAAAAAGAGATCTGTGGGGGTTGACAATTTGTCTGTAAATATATTACTTGCACGGGTCACATACCGTTGTTCGTAGGTTTGAGTAGCTTCCATGACCACATTGCCCATTTTCGCTTTAATACCAGCAGAGATTTTCTTAATGAGCATGAGCCTACGATAAAATTTCCCCCTTATTTGTAGCATAGCGTTAATCTCATCATGAAGAAAAGCATTCCTAGAAACACTCGTGTCGAATTGAGTGGTAATCTACAACCACACATTGTTAGTAAATAAAATCGTGCGCTAATAATTATTGTTAAGGAACGATTAAGCCTCTGAAATTGGAATTACATGGTATAGACGGTTTTCCAATCTCTCTCGTAATTGATCCATCCTTGCCATTGTCAACGCTTCTCCATACATTTTTTGAACTTTCAGTTTTTGCTCAACTAATTTCTTAACAATTTTGTCGACGTTCTCCTCCATCTCCAAAATCTCGGCTATTGCATTTTTAAGTTTCAGTTTTTTTAACTCGTACATTTCCATGATATCTAATATTGTTTTAATGGTCTTTTTATCTTGATCTTTCATTTTTTGACAGGCTGCATTTGCCAAGTCCGTTTCTAAGTTCTCTTTTTCATCTCGAAAGTTTTTTAACACTTGCCCTTGCTTAGATAACTTTCCATGAGCGCCCGCAATGGCATGCCGGGCATCTTCCATAAGCCGATATTGCCGTTGAAGCTTCTGGTACTCTTCTCTTACTAATGATTCGAAATCTTGCTCGGACTCTCCTCTGTGAGCAGAGTCGTTGCCAGAATCTCCTCTGTCCGGTTTCTTCAGTTTCATCTTTTTCATTGTTAAGCTTCACCAGTGAATAGAGTATAACTAACTATGCTACTTGTATTTATGTGTGTCAGATTATCAAAAGTGCTTCTAACTTGCAATTTTCTAGCAATGTGATGGTTGTGGTTTCCAATCCTTAGTTACTGTGTGTTAACTGTTAGCAATAGTATAATTTGTATGCTTACACCATTTGTGGGACTTAGAAAAATAAAGTTCTACTCAAACTATGGTACAAAAAATAGTAAATTATAATCTATCTCAATACGTACCTTCGTTCAACTGCACTCTTTACTGCAGTTGTCATAGTGTTACCATACGCAGCATCCTATCAGGTACTAATCCTAGCTATTACAAATTATGTACAAGTTACAATCAAGGTCTAAATGCATACAAAGTCGAGTCACACGAATCATGGATTTGTATGTAGGCATAAAAATATTTCGTATACCAGTAACCAGTTTTTCATTTTTTTAATGATTTTGTATTTCATAAACACAGAAAAGTAAACGATAAAACTATTCTCTCACAATTTCAAATTCTTTTTTTCAATTTTCAATAGAAACCAACACTATTTTATTCAGTTTTTTTATTTAATGTCAAATCTAAAATTAACCTAACTTGTAGCAGGAGTACTACTTGTTTTCCTGAACATTAATTAATCATAAACTATCTTATTTTAAAAATGCAGTCAAAACTAATTTTGCAATAGCCTTAGCTTGGGTACTAGACTACATTAAGACAGAGATTGGCTGAGGCGTCTCGTTTACACATTCATGACGGGCGGTGAATATGATAGAATGACCAAATGTCTGTTTTCTGCGAAAACTTATCATGTTGATGTTGCTGATGCAAAAAGCAGAGAAACTTTTGTTCTTTCTCACCAGTTCAATTCAGTTAATTGCTGGGTTCCGCGTCATGCTGTCTTAGTTTTCTTTCTGTCCTGCAGTCTGTTGTGCCTCTCTCGCTCTCTCTATAATGCACTAGCACTCGTAAAGCGGGAGTCGTACAAGAATAGACAGAATGGAAGTTATATGAATTAAGCTTCTACCTAATTGTACTTGTTAGTTAAACTGGCTAAAAGTAAAGAAAAGCAGGACAAGTAAGCCAAGGAAAAAAGAAAGAGAATTATTGCACAACTTTTGCTTGTATAATGGAGCAAGACTGGTTCGGAAATGATACGAGTTGGAATAAGAAAATGGTGCTAAGACAGAATACCACTGACAGAGTTTAGCCAGCCAACTTCAGCGTTGCATCTTGAATTAAAGGGCATCTGTGCACTCGAGAGACGGAATAGAGTTAACTTCATATGATGTGTACTACTAGCACTAGTGCATACAATCCCCTTGTAACTTTTATACACTTGTAGGGCCCTGGGCTTCCTGTAATCCACACATCAGAGGTTTTCATTTGGATTTTACTTTCAACGGAAAACTATTTTTACACTTTTATTTAATTGCACGCAATCAATAGTCACCTTATTTACAAAGGAGGACAAGAACGACAAAAGTCGCGTCATTCATGGTTTCATTATGGTTGCCAACAGCGTTACTTCCCTAAAATGACTCCAACCACCGCCAACACAACATTTAATATTTGCAAATGTAAGTGGTTAGCACACAGCCCCATCAACATTGTCAATGTGCTAACATAGTGTAATATAGGAGTAAGGGCAATGTGCGATAGTGTGTCCTTACGTTTGGGGCTCGGAAAGTTACATGGATGTGCTTCGTTACACGAGGATTTATGGTGAAAGCAGAAAGATTCACTTGCTTTCTTTGTGAACTCGAAATTTGTTGAGTTAAGTGGATCTTTCAAGAG